>JAJJWW010007629.1:0-66820 GCA_023531295.1 Papaver armeniacum
CCAATACGGCTAATTTGAGATAAAACCTAGTCTTCTTCAGAGGATCCCTATATTCTTAGGAAAAGATGATGAGAACCCTTATTTTCATATTAGGGACTTTGAGGAAATTTGTGGGACAGTTAGAATAAAAGACCTTACTGACGAAGTTTTGAAAATTAAGATGTTCCCCTTTTCAAGACAAGACCTGACAGATGAGTTGAGTAAATAGAAGAACGCCAGATGAGTTGTTTAAAAACTGTGAGGTTCCCAAAAAGGATGTCCCCACACTCAAACAAGATCTAGAAGAAAACTTAAAGGCAATTGTGATCAGAAAATTCAGAATATCCTATGATCCTAATTTTGGTAAATAACAATTTGAAAACTTAAAGGCTAGTGTACGATTTAGATATTTGCTAGTGTCATTTAGCTGTTAAAGCTGTGACTTAAAAGGATATGATTTTATAAAAAGAAAATGTAATAAGGCCTAAGGCCCCCAATTTTGCAATTACAAGTAAAAGGTCAGACCGGTCCAAAAATAACTGTTATATGTACGATTTAGAATCAATAACAATCTTACAGTGTGTGATCAAATCACAGAAACAGAGTGCTGAAAACCATCTTAGCTATCGAAGGTGGTATCATTTATATGTTAAAGCTGCAAATTTTTACCAAACGATCAACAACAAAAAAAAAATCCCTTGGTACGATTTAGACAATGATAGCTATCAAAGGTGGTGTCATTTTCCTGTCAACATTGCATAGCTGTAGTTAAAGAAATTCATAAGATATCAGGATAACATACATAGTACAACAATGAGAGAACGTTAGCTAACACTGATAGAAGGTTAGTTAAATATGCATCTCAAAACAATTGTATAAATAGGCGTGGCCGGAGTAAACGAGAGAACATAGATCAAAATATGGTTCTGCAGGTAAGTGTTTATAATAATCCAAATGGAGAGGTACAATTGCGAGGTACAGAAAAAGAGCTGACGCCTTCTTCAATAAGAAGATCGGATTATGTCTGGGATGCCGCAAACTTGGGGATAGTAATTCTGGAACATATATGTGTACTAGCTGCTCCGTTCCATTTTACTTGGGATGCATTTTGGGTTTGTGTGGTATTGAGTATCTTATGCGGATCTATAGTCGTTGGTCTTTGTTACCATAGAAGCCTTTGTCACAAAAGTTTGAAGCTCAGTAAATCAGTCGAATATTTGTTTGCTTATTTCGGACATCATGCTGGACAGGTTGTTAGCTACATGCATGTGCACCTACTTCTCCATGTGTGATGCCGAAATTTTTTGTTGCATGCGATGCGTGTATGTTTATTTGCTCAATGTGTTTTCTGTTGTTGGCACTTGCTCATTCAGGGAGACCCAATATATTGGGTAAGCGTTCATCGGTTTCACCACCAGTTCGTAGATACCCTCAAAGACCCACATAGCCCAATCGAAGGATTTTGGTTCAGCTACATAAACTGGATTTTTCAACACACCTACCTAAGGGAAAAGGTTTCATTCTCGGTCTACTAATCATTATCTATTATTTACTTAATACTGATTCATAGATTTCATTGCCACAATTAATTGAACAAAGGTTGAAGGTAAACCGTCGCAGGAGAATTCCTACGATAGTAAATCGTACTGTCCCTGCTCACAATATTCGAATGAATTGATAATTTTGTTCTCATATATATTTAGGGTGTTAGAATAGCATATTCACACCATGGCACGTTCGTCATCAATTCAGTATGCCATATATGGGGTAAAAGGCCATATAACACCAAAGATTTATCCACAAACAATTGGATGATGAACATGATAAACTTAAGTGGAGAAGGCTGGCACAACAATCATCACGCTTTTGAATTCTCGGCTCGTATAGGTCTCGAATGGTGGCAGCTTGACTTTCCTTGGTACGTTATAAAGCTACTTGAGAGCCTTGGGTTAGCAACTGACGTCAAAGTCCCTACGGAAATCCAGAAACTAGAAATGTCTTTAAAAAATCAATAACTGAATATCATCCTCTGGCTTACGAAGTACTACTTGATATGTACATGGATATCGTTAATAAATGACTTGGTTTGCACTACTGCCATGTCAGGTTCCTCAGTGTATTATTTCCTAAGCATATATTTGATAGTTATAGTAAGTCGGTGCATGTTGGATGCCATTGCTTGTGGGCGCAGATCGTCTGTACCCAAATCTCCATGTGCCCTCTGTACCTGCCAATTACAGGGAGACACATGTGCTTGACAGTTGCATGAATTGAGGCTTCCCATATTAACTTAAATAGATGACATACTCAACCTATTTAGCCGCGATAAAGATTAATGGAATGTTTCTAGATTATTATCATCTCTCCCTAGTTCCTTCTCAAAACTCCATATTACAGGACTCCATAACTTCAATGTATTCTTAATGATTATTTAGAATTTTGTAATTGCAATTTGCTTTCATTTATTAGTAAACGGAATAAGAGTTTTTAAGCATAAATCATTCTTTTCCATTCTTTGTTGTTAAACTAAAGATACTCATTGTCATTTGATCATAGTTCATCGACATGATCTGCACTAACTAATTATTGAATCAAAATACAATTTTTTATAAGTTCTTCATCGAATCAATGATCTAGCCTCCTCAAATTCGCATCACAAAAGTAGACTAATCATTTTTGTGAATACGGAAATCAAGTATGTATCCACGTATTCGCAAACAATCTCAACATGAACTGAATACACACATTAAGGTGTGACCAAGGTAGATGATGATTCACTGATTCCAAACCCCGCGGGTTTGTCATGATCTCCTCAACATCCAAAATGGTAGATCTAAGACATAACACATAAATAAAGTTATATGAATGCTAAATGTAAAGGAGACGATGATTTACGTGGTTCAGCACTAAGGCCTACGTCCACGGATCTGGGGATATTCACTATAAAGTAATCGGTTACAAAGGTAATCACAAGATCTTTAGTGTTCATCAATCCTCCTAGGTTGATACTCATACTTACTTCTCACTATTCTCTCTCCTATTCCTTGATTCTACTCTCGATCCCACCTCTTTGTGGAAGGGACGTACATATATATAGCTAAATCGAGTGGGTCCACTGACAGAGCTGTTGAGATCTTATCTTCTTGTGTTCTGTGCAGGGTCCGCGGACTTCCCTGTCACTCCGCGGCTTCTACAATACCCAAGTTCATTACGGTGACCAACCCTCATTTTCTTCGTTGAGGTGCGTCGGCACGTGCCCTACGAGCGGCATTAAATGCTAGTGGTTGGGGCGGTCCAGTCCGCGCCAGGCGGTGTCAGTCCTCCCTTGTCACGTCTGTGTCAGTTGGACTATCCCCAGCCGTTGATTACATCTCACCTCGTGATGGGGTAAAGTGACTCTTTGGTGTTGTGCGGGATTACCTACCTTGGATGCTCCTCATCTTCGACCGTTGGTCTTGACAGATGGCACGTCATCTAGATACCATGGATGCCCCTACGTGTCATCCCTCTTTATGACGTGGCCTCCACGTGGATGCTAGTACACGTGGCGATGGAGATAAATAAGTGTACTTACAATTTGCCCTCTTCTTGTGACTGGGCGCTAGCTTTAGTGGGAAGAAGAATCGTGTGGTACGTTTTTATCTCCTTCCTCATAACTTCTCCTAAAAAGGTGCTACCTGCATTTATTGTGCATGTTTCCCTATCCCAGGCCATAAGCGCCCTTTGGGTAGTGGACGGTTTCTCTTGATCTTATAAAAAGAAAAGAATGAGAAAATGTGAATTAAATTCACATTCTCTGTTTATTCTCTGTTCCATTGTCTTCTTCATCTTCTTAACTTCCTCTGACACCATTATTGCTGCTGCCGTTCTGCGCTTGCTCTTTGCTCTTTGTCATGCTGCCCGCCTTACCGTTCTTCTTCTTTCTGGCGCTTTACTCTTTGAGGTTCGGGTATGATTTTTACTTCGTTTACTCGCTATGCCTAACCTGTTGAGTTTTGATTTTTGGTGATGCGTCAATGATGAATTTAATCTTATGTATGTCTGGGATTTGAGAGTTGATGCCATTGGCCCGGCGTGTGTTTCATCGGCCATCTTTGTGATTTTATAATAGTTTGAGAGTTTAAGTAATTGTAGATGAAATCTAGGGTTTTCTTCACGTTCTTCTTTGTTCTTGAGATTTTCTTGTTTTTCGATCTTCCTTGCCTCGATTTGCACTTTTATTTGTGTTTGTGCCCATGAGATATGTACGACCATCCGCGGGTTCCTTACCAAACTCCTCCGTCAAGTCCTCACAGATCTCCTCGGAGTGATTCCAATATCCGGGGTGGAGCTTCGCCTTCACTTACCCAGGATAACCCTCGGGATGGACGAACATCCTCGTCCCACAGTCGGAGGCCTTCGCAAAAGGGGTGATCCGCCGCAGGGGTCTAGATATGCCGTGAATCGCCCTAAAGGTGGGTCACCTAAGAAGCAGCGGAATCCGCGCTCTGATCCTTTAGATGTGCAGCCTCTCCGCACCAAACCTCCACCGCGGACTAATCCACCTGTGCCTAGTCAAGTAAGTCATCTAAGACTCAGCCTTCGAAGAGAAAGGCTGCGGAGATAGAATCTTCGGGAGATGTAGTTCCTCCTAAGAAGAAGGCAGTGAATTCTGCGGAAGATGCTTTCGAGGATGATTCTGCTGTTACTTTTCGTCCTTTATCTTTGGGTAATAAGAAGTTTACTTTCAGACACATTGACCTTGAGGCCATCAAATTGAAGCACGGTCTTCAGCACTTCCAAGTAAGTTTTTATGCCCCTGATAAAGATATAACTTATGAGATGGTTACCAACTACCAGTATGATGCCTTTCATTTGCTGACGACCGTGGGTGCTTTCGAGGCTGGTTTGATGTTGCCTTTGTATAAAGCCGGTGATGATTTCTACTACCGGGTCTTGTCTAGCCGCGGTACTGCCAAGAAAAGTCATAATCGTGGGGTGCAACAGTTGGATGGGGAATTATCTTCGCCATCTCCGAGAATGCTATCTTCGTAGCAAGGGGCAAACGATGATGACCTGCTATGCCCCTAAATTAGAAAAGGAGAAAGGGTGGTATACTCCTGAGAATTTCAACAAATCCTTTGGAGACTACGTTAACAGGAATACTCGTAAGCCGTGGTCTGTGAGTCTGAGGAACATTGCTCCTGTTAATGGGGAAGTTCGACTTATGAGCGAGGTAAGTGATTCCAAGATGGCGAGGGTTCTGGTCTTGAAGGTATTCCTATTCCGTGATGAGAGAATTAAGCGTGATCATGACTATGAATGGTCCGCCTTGTTCTTGAAGTCGTTGGTCCGTGGGCCTATGGTTGGGTCCTGGACCCCATGGTTGGCAGCCCTGTGATGAGAGTCCTTATCGCAAGCTTCTCCCGCTCGTTATGCCCATTACTGCCCTTGGCAGATGAGTTTTGTAGGTATGCATTTTGCTTATAATCGCGATGTTGATGACGCGGAAGACGAAGATATCTCTGATGCTCACCTTCTTCCGCAAAATACTAATGTTGCTAAGGTGTGTTGTTCGTTTTCTACGTATATATGCCCCTTAGTTTCCTTAAATAATGTTGATTATGCCAAGGAAAGGAGATGACAATGGCTCTTTTATCATTATGTGTTGTAGGTGCGTAGAAATAAGAAGATCAATCCCAAGCAATCGTCGAATTCTCCCCCGAGGGTTCTACACACTTCGAGGATGTGAACAGTCCGGTGGATGGTGATGAGGAAGTTTCCGATGGGGAAGAGCGGAATTGAGACTTCTCCGCCCGGTTCAAGAAGTAGATAGTATTGCGGTGGGAGCGTTGGTGGAGGTTATGGTGATAAGGCCCTTGGTGGAGGTGGTGGTGATCCGCCGGTGGTGGTGGTAATGATCAGATCTTGGTGTTGGTGGTGGTGATCGTGCCACTGGTGGTGGTGGTGATGATCAGGCCACTGGTGATGATCAGGCCACTGGTGGTGGTGGTGGTCTGTCTGAGGGGGATACTAAGTCAAGTGGGGTGTTGTAGATAAGGGTAAGGGAATTGCTCTTGGTAGTGGTGACAAGGATGGGGATGCTCATTGCGAGTTTTCCTTTGGTAAGGTCTTATCCGGGGAACAATCATTTGACATGGCCACAGTTATGGGGCTTGTCTCGGACTTTAATCTACTTCCGGTGGTGATGACTGGAATGTTCTTGAGGGTAGTCATGAGGTGACCCCACACACGGATCGATCTTTGGGGTTTTGGCGGTGCATCCCAGGGTTGTGTTGGCACCTCCTCCACTTCTTGGTGGGGCTTTGGTGCTAAATAATACACGGTGCTTCGCTTGGTGGGAAGCCCTCGGACTCTTCCTCGAGATGATTTCTCGCGGTCCTTGGTCGCGGATGGTGATGATCTTTGTTTTGGCGTGGCTGCAAAAGAAGAACTTGCTTGTCGTGCCTCATCCTGCCCCTATGATTGAAGGAGAAAAGAGTTCGGATTCTTTTAATCGCAGGCATATGGAGCTAACCCCTGAGGAGGTGGTAGATCGAGGGTGGGGCAAGAATCTTGTGGCCAGCGGGATTGATCTTGTGGTGGATCCTCCCCCACGGTTCTTTGGCATGATGGCCATTGCGATGGGTACCAGTCCAAGTTATCCCCGGCGGCGGTTATTGGAGGTTTGTCCTTCTCTTTCTACCCCCGATTTTGCTTAAATGTGTTGTGAACTAATTTCCCTTTTTGATTGATAGATGATGAGGAGCGAGTATTGTAACCATCATCTTTACCGGTTCTTCAAGGCTAAGTCTCTCAAGCTAGAAGGGAAGCTTCGGCATTGTGAAGGGACGCTTACGAGCGTTGAAGCTGCGGTCTCTGCTAAAGATGAGGAGATAGCAGAGCTGAAGGGTCTGCTTAAGCGCAAGGAGCGACGGGGACGCGGAAGAGGCGAAGCTGCGTTCTGAGCTAGCTTCGGTTAAGGCCAAGTTAGCGGTTGCTGAGGAAAACTCTTCGTCTTTTTCAGGTCTGCGTATCCTCTTCTTTGATAGTTACATGTCCCTTATATGTTCTGAGTTATCTTCTTCTTCCCTCCTCCCGCTGTACTGTCTTCAGTGGGTGGAGTCCATGAGTTGTTGTGGCTTCGGAATGAGAGAACTCGTCAAAAAGGTCGTATTGCCGAGTTAGTTGAAAAACTTAAGAGTGAATCAGTGAAGTGTAATTCCCGCGCGGATGTTCATAACGCTATGGCCGAAGAATGGCGTAAGAAAAAGCTTTGCTTGGTAGATCTGCAAAATCAAAACAACCATGACCATCATTTATTCAACGGGGCTCTTTTATGGACGCGGGATAATCTTGAGAAAGCCCGCGGTCAGATTTCCTCTTTGGAACTTAAGCTTAATGTTATGGAAGACGAGCTGCGGCAGGCGCGGTCTTCCCATCCCTCGGATGTGCGGGCTTATATGCAACGTCTTGCTAAGGAAAGAGACGATGCTAGGGCAGAATCTAGCGCTCTCAGTAGAGCCTTATCCGCGTCTCGAGCTAATGTGGCCCGTCAGGTTGAGTGTGAGAAAAACTTAGAGGTGGCTATGTATCGTCTTAATAAGGGGTTGGAATCGAAGAATGATGAGGTTAATCGATATCGTCATTCGGACTCGATGCTTCGAGATGACCTAAGCGTGAGTCAGTATGCTCATAATCTTCTGCAGGTAGATTATGATAGGTTATCAAATGAATATGATTATGCCGCAGAAGCAAGGGATTCCGCGGTTGAACATTGTGAAGGTAATGTTTTTGTCATCGAGTGTGCTTTGTATTCTATTTGTTATAACTCACTGTCTTCCTCTACTATCCGCAGAGCTCCAAGGACAGCTTAAAGCTGCGGATGACAAGTTTGCCGAAGCTCAGGCTAAGGTAGTTCAATTGGAGGGCCAAGTTAACTACCATCGCGGTCTAGCCTTGTCTTAGGAGGAAGCGCTGAAGCATGCCAATCAAAAGGTAGACCAGCTTTCCACTTCCTAAATCGGTGAGATGAAGAGCGTAGCCATAGTCTTTGTGGCTCGTAAGCAGCTTGCAGAAGAGATTAATAGGACTCTTGGTGAGATTGAGCTGGATCTTAAGAAGAGTCATAGGCTAACCAAGAATTATACTCGGCGTCCCGTACCCGCGCTCCCTTCAGGTTCTTCTGGCCCCTCCTTTGGTGGCAGTGTTCCTTCATCGCTGAAGGATAAACCTGCGGATAATGCTCCTTCTCAGTAGATTATAGCTAGTATGCTAGGGATTGATCTCGAGTTGCTTATCCTTTTGGCGTTTTTGCTATTTTCCTTGCTAGGCTTGTAATCAAGCCCGTGTACTAGATCAAACTTTGGTGTTTAAATCTGAATTTGAATTTTGTTGAATTTGCACCTATCAGCTTTACAAATTAAGTTAAACATAATGAGTAATTCCGTAGTGTTTATAATCCAAGGATGTCAATCTTTGAACTTGAGAAAGTGTATTGTCGTTTCAATTAGTAGGTTGATGTCCCCGGAATTGTCTTGTGACCTTGCACCCCGATCCCGGCTAATTCCTTGGCGAGAGGATTCTTGAACGGTGGGGGTCTGGCCGACGTTCAAGGATATATTCCATTGAATTCGCGGCTTGTAATATTGCTCGGGTATCTCGTTCTGTGGGAAGTCGCCCCCTGGTCATACACTTATAGACACTTACGGAGGAGTTCCGAGAGATTGCATGTGTATGCTCTGATATATTGCATGTGTGTGCTTTGTATGGGATATTGCCCGGTATATTACAGTGGGTATGATCCACGCTTTGTGCGTGACATCCCTCTTACTAAAGTATAATGCCAATTCTTAATAATAGTAACCGCACAATGATTTACGTGGTTCAGCCCTAAGGCCTTCGTCCACGGGGTAACAATAGTATCGATATTTTATTAAGATGGTATGGTTTTCAATGTACATTGTGTAAGTAGTATATACATTTTTCTTATATGGTATAGGTTGTGGGTTTTGAATAAATTGAATTGCGTGTGGGTAATGAAGAGAATATGACACTTGAAAATGAAAGCTTGGATTGATTGAAAAGTTAAGGCACGTTACTCCTTTGTCAGAGATAGAAACATATGGACTTGTACGTCCGTTTTCTTCTTCTGAAATGCATACGCAGGTGGTAGGTTATGGGTAGTATGGCTTGAGATATTTGGCATTCCACGAATGCATGAGGATTTCCCCTTTCAGATTACGCAGATAGTACGATCCATTTCCTGCGATGTCGTGTATTACGTAGGGTCCTCCCCAAGTTGGTGCTAATTTTCCCCACTTCTTTTCTCGCTGTTATTGGGGAATGGTCCTTAACACATCGCCCTTCTACAAAATTCCTAAGTTTCACTTTTTTGTTATATTCTCGGCTAGCTGCGTTGGTAGTTTTCCATTCTTTGCGGTGCCGCTTCTCTCCTTTCTTCGAGGTCGTCAAGCTTTTCCAATATCATGTCCTTGGTGAGGTTCTTTTCCCATGCTTCTGTCTTTGTTGTTGGAAGTAGAATTTCCGTAGGGATTACGCTTTCATCGCTCAGTCACGTGATTAAAAATGGAGACTCTCCGTGGCGATCTTCGAGTCGTCCTATACGCCCACAGAACGTTATGTAACTGTTCACATCACCGCCCCTTGTACTCGTCTAGTTGTTTTTTAAGGATAAGTGCCAAAGTTTTATTTGTGGCTTCTGCTTGTCCATTGCTTTGTGGGTATATGGGGGTGGATTTGTTTTTTAGAATTTTGAGGGTGTCGAATAGCAAGTCGATATTCTTTCCTTGTAGTTGTTTACCGTTGTCGGAAACTATCTCTGCGGGAATGCCAAACCTGCAGATGATATTTTGAAAAATAAAAGTAAAGACGTCTGAATCCCGAATTCTTACCAGTGCCTTTGCTTCTACCCACTTGCTGAAGTAATCCATTGCTACTATTAGGAATCTTCTTTTCCCGGTCCCTGATACGAGTGGGCCTACTATGTCGATACCCCATTTCCCAAAAGGCCACGGACTGTCCACAGAGTTCAACTTTGTGGTTGGGTCATGGATTCGTTTGCCAAATCTTTGACATTCTTCGCACCTTTGCGCCATTCTAGCCGAGTCTCGGATCATGGTTGGCCAGTAGTAGCCCTGCGTCTTCGTCTTATCTGCAAGGGACCTCATTCCTTTGTGATTCCCCGCGTCTCCTCTATGGATGTCTTTCAAGATGATATGTCCCTACGATCGGGACAGGGGCAGCGACGAGTGGCGAGGAATGATTTTTACGTATAAGGTTTCGTCTGTTAGATCATACATCCCTGCTCTGGATTGTACTTTCCTAGCCTGTTTGGTATCTTGGGGGAGTTTCCCCTCTTTTAGGAAAGAGTGGATTTAGATTCTCCAATCTGCTTCCTGACTGTAATCGTCGTCCTCATCAGCTTGTCGCGTGATGTCATCGTTCTGGAAGTCGTCGAATATGTGCTCTCCGACATCATTATCAGAGATATCTTCATCCTTAGACTTGCGTTGGTTAGCCGCGCAGGTTTCTTGGGGCTTGATGGATGGTTCGTACACTCTTGTTATCTTGATTGCTTTGACATCCTCATTTTTAAGCATGGCTGATATATATGCCGGGGCATCTACGTGTCCCGAGCTCCTTCCCTACTTGAGATGTCGAATTTGATTTTTGGTATTTGGGAAACCAACGTTTGCACCATAGCCATGTATGCCATCGGTATCTCGTCATACACATTATATTTGTATCCTATTTGCCGTATGATTAGTTGTGAGTCACTTGTCAACCGTACTTCTTGTATCCCTAATTCAATTATCAAGCGGAGGGCATGGACCACTCCTTCGTACTCTACGATGTTATTTGTATGGCCTTCAAATTCCAATCCGAATGCGTGCACGATCCTATCCCCGGTGGGTGTGGTGATGACGATGCCTATCCCCGCGCCTGTCTATTTTTGGAGCCATCGACAAAGACCTCCCATTGTCGTGGGTTCATTGGTTCAAGAATGTTATTTGGCTCCTTTTGTTTTTCTATTTCGGGGGCACCCGCGGCCTCCATCCTTGTATGCGCACCTCTTCTTCGTTGTCCAAAGGTAGGTCTGCTAGAAAGTCCGCTAACACTTGCGATTTCGAGAGTGTTGAAGCTCATAGTGGATATTGAATTGGTCGAGGTATGTGCTCCATTTCGCCTATGCGTCCTACCTTTCTGCCCCTTTGAGGATGGCTTCTAAGGGTGATCGGCATGGGATACGTATGTCATGTGTTAAGAAGTACGTCCTCAGCTTTAAGGTAGACCATACGATGGCTAAGATGAGTTGTTCAATTCTTGTGTAGTTTCTTTCTGCGGAATTCATAGTCTTGCTGACATAATAGATCGGATGCTCCTCCTTTGTGTGGGTCACGACCGTGCTGCGCTTCTTTGCGTCTTCATTCTGCTGCAATGTATAGTGCCAAGACTTCGTCGGGTCTCGGTTTCTCGAAGGATAGGGATCTCTGCTAGGTACTGTTTGACGCCTATGAAAGCTTCTTCGCATTCTGCCGTCCACTCAAATTTCGTTCCCTTTTTTAGTATGTTGAAAAAGAGTTTGCACCTATCCGAGGATCTTGAGATGAATCTTCCCAGGGCTGCTAGGGATCCATTGAGCTTTTGTACCTCTTTTAGGTTCCTTGGAGATGGCATGTATACTATGGCTCGGATTTTTGTGGGATCTACTTCAATGCCCCTTTATGTCACCAGGTACCCAAGGAATTTTCCAGATGTTACACCGAAAGTGCATTTTTCCGGGTTTACCTTCATATTGTGTTCTCTCATAGCTTCGAATATGTCCCTCGGGTCTTGGTGGTGGTTCTTCCTTAATCTGCTCTTTACGAGCATATCGTCAACATAGACCTCTAAGGTCCTACCAATCCATGGCTTGAAAATAGCATCGACCATCCTTTGGTACGTTGCTCCCGCATTCCGGAGTCCGAAAGGCATCCTTACGTAGCAATAGAGACCGTGGGGTGTGTAAACTGATGTATGTTCTTGATCTTCTTCTCGCTAAAAATAGTTGGTTGTGCATTCGGAGTATCCGTCCATGAATGATAACTCTTCGTATCCTTCTACGGCGTCGACTAGCTGATCAATGCTGGGCAACGGATAACTATCCTTGGGGCACGCTTTGTTCAAGTTGGTGAAGTCGATGCAGATTCTGACCCCTCCATTCTTCTTTGGTACTATTACCATGTTAGAGATCCAAGTAGGGTATTTGACTTCTTTTATAAAACCGTCCTCCAACGGCTTTCGCAGACTCGTTTCTCTTTGCTTTGTGATACTCTGTAGCCACCTTTCGTATCTTTTGTCGTACAGGGGGTGTGTCAGGTTTAATACGCAGCTCATTTTGTACTGTCTTTGGGTCTATTCCAGGCATATCAGATAGTTTCCATGCGAAGATGTCCGCGTATTCCTTTAGTAGTTTTATTAATGAGGCTTCGCGTTCTCCGTCCATTAGAGTTCCTATCTTGATCTTTTTTGGGTTCAGCTCTGTCCCTATGTTAACTTCCTTCACTGCCTCCAAGGATGTAAACGTGGGCTTTGGTTCCCCAAGGTGGGGGACTTTCTTTAATTGCTATTTGGTAGGCTCAGATTCTTTGTTTGCAAGAGCGCCCTGGTTAGCATTTGATGTTGATGCTTCCGTGTTCCCTACGGAGTTCCCCTTAGACAAGCTTTTCCCTGAGATCCCTTCCAAGTATTCGTCGATGGCTTTGTCCTTGGATATTGCTTTGTTCCGAGCCCTGCGGGTTCTCCTTTTCTCATCTTCTTCATTGTTGAGTTGTATTTGCATCGCGTGGCATTCCTTTACGGAAGCTTGATCACCCTTGATCTCCATTACTCCTAGGGGAGTAGGAAACCTAAGGTACTGATGGTATGTGGCCGCGACTCCCTTAAGCTTATGGACCCATCTTCGTCCGATAATGGCATTGTAGGGTGATGGCGCATTTACCACACTGAAGCGAGTGTCAACTTTCATGGGGTCGGCGTCCACCTGCAAGACAATATCTCCAAGAGGCTTCGTGGCCGTACCATTGAACCCATAGATGGTATAGTGCGAGGTCAAAAGTTGCTCATCACAAAGCTCCATGCGTTTGAAGGTATCGTAAAACAGGACATTTACGGAACTCCCTCCATCGATGAGGATTTTCCTTATATTGCATCCTGCGATTGGTAGGGTGAGGATCAAAGGATCATTGTGATCTTCCATGTCATCCTCAATGTCTTCAGCCTCGAAGGTTAGGGGTGCATTCATCCATTCCTCGTGACTTTCCACTTCTTTTCCGTCTAAATTGTAAAGCTCACAGTAGCCTTCAAATTGCTTCCTCAGCCTTTTCCCTATTTGTGCCGTTAGGGTTGGTTCTTTGCTTTCCGAGCAGGATATAGCGTTCAATGTGCGATTACCCTCAGTAATGCGGACTGTTTCTTTGCGTTTGGCTCTGTCTTCCGCTCCGGCCTTTTCTATATATTTTTTGAGATCCCCGCATCAATCGGCTTTTGTATCGCTATCTTGAGATTTTTGCACTTCTCGGTTGGGTGCCGTAGAAGCCGTGGAAATCGCGGTATTACTCTTTGGATTCTGCCGAGGCGGTGGTTGTTTCCCCCTAGACCGGGGCCGGTCTAAGTCTTCGCGATCCTTGATCTCCTTTAAAATGCGTGAGAAGTGGCATTGAGCTTCGTGTAGATTCGGTCTTCAAATTTTCTTCCACCCCTTTTGTGGTCATCCTTCCTATCCTTTTGGTGCTCGCTGGATCTGTTCGCTAGTTCCGCGGATTTGGTTCGTGGGGGTCGTTGAGCCTGTGCTCTTGGGTTCTCTCTTTGAATTTCTTCCAAACTTGCATGTTTTTCGATGATTATCCTCAAATATCCCTCTGTGGTTGGAGAGGTACCGTGGATTTCGACAAATAATGGGCTCATCCTGTCAAGTCCCTATTTGTAACAATTTATACTCACCACGGGATCCACATGTCCTATGGATTGACATATCTTGTGCCACCTATCCGTGTATTCTCGAATGGTCTCCTTGTATTTGATTGCAAGTGAGAAGAGCTTGTCCATCCCTGTGTTCACAACCTTGTTATACATGTAGGTGGCCAAGAATTTTCGGTGAGTGATCATACGAATCAATGCATCTGGCTTGAGGTTATCAAACCAAGATAACGCGGATCCCTTCAGGCTTGAAGGGAAATATCTGCATAGTATAGCTTCGTCATAGTCCCACCTGGCCATTACCCTATTGTAATATCATAGATGAGCTGCGGGGTCTGCGGATCCGTCGTAACATTCGAAGGTCGGGACCGGACATTTCTGTGGAATGGTAGCCGTAGCCAACTGCTGTGCGAGAGTGGGGTAGTGTTGGCCTCCTTCATAACATTTCTAGTCTTCCACCTCCTTTCCTGGTCTTGATTTGATTGATCTCCGCTAGCATTTCCCGCGGAGATTCTCCATTGCCAAACAATGCTCGTTACGAATGGAGGTTCGTGTCTTTCTTGTGGGTTGTGACGTCGTTGCCTGTTCTTCATCATAGTAGTCTGAGGTTTCCGGATGGTATTCTGGGTCAAAGCTTTTATTGTTCTGCGCACCCTTTTGGGGTATTCTTTTGATTGACTACCGAGGGGACGTTTTCGAGGATCATCCTCGGTCTCTATTTTGTACTGTGAGAATTAGCCTCGTCCTGCCGATTCTCTAGCTCCGTGCTTTGGAGGATCCTCTCTCTTAATTGCTGGTTCTCTTTGGCTAGTAAGGCCACCGCGTCCGCGTATGTCTGCTGATTCCTTTTAGCTCTTCTAATTGCGCCAAAATCTGCCTTGTTGGTTTGATTCTGATTTGTTCCTATCATATCCGAGCTTGTCCCTCGAGAACTGCTTTGTGTTGATTTCCTCTACTAGCCGCGCACTGGCTCGGTCATTCCATAGGATCTTGCGTGCGGTTGTATATTTTGTTCATTAGTACGTGGCATCCGTATGGTGGGTTCGGATTCCGATTACGCTACTGTTTCTCGAGGTTCAATAAAAGCCGGGTTCATTGTCACTTTGAGGCGACCATTTGAGAAGTTCCTTCGGTGGGTGTAGCGGCTTTTGCCGCATTGACCCTTCTTTGCTTCCATTGCAATGATGCCCGCATCTCGAAAGGAATGTGCTTTCGCTCCATTCTGTGTCTTGTCCCAGGTTGTCGAGTCCAGCGCCCTTTTGTTTGCTCCTTGTTACTACGGCGTAGTCCTAGGTGCCTCTTTTGAAGGTACCCTTGTCTTCCGACATCTTTGTTCCTTTCCATTGTAATATTCGCACAGAGAGCAGGGAGGTAAACCGAGACAAAAAGTCCACGGGTTAGGTTGTTAGTTCAAACTTGATTTCATAAGTTCGATTTCTAGTGGCAATGAGGGTACTCAAAATTTGTTAGTTTGGCGAGCAATACGAAAAACATAGACGAATGCGGATTTACTTAGGGATAAGGTCCATGGGTTGTTGTTTGCAAAAAGTCCAAATCTATTGGTGGAAATTATATTTAAAATATCAGTTAAAACACAGATCTGTTGGTTTAAAGGTTACACAATGCCCAGATCTGTTGGTAGAAAATACAATAGACATAAATATGTGCGAAAAATAGCCCAAAACTCAGATTTGCTAGTTAAAAATCGTAAAAGATCCAGATCTGCTATTAGACAGCACAAAGAGTACGGATACGTGCGAAAAATGAGTTTAAACAGAGATCTGTCTACGTTCTAAGTAAAACTTTTGAGGTAGAGGCTATAAAGTCACATGGAAAGATAAATCTTTTTACCGGGACAAGGTCCCTGTTTCTAGCGCCATATTGTGAATACGGAAATCAAGTATGTATCCACGTATTCGCAAACAATCTCAACATGAACTGAATACACACATTAAGGTGTGACCAAGGTAGATGATGATTCACTGATTCCAAACCCCGCGGGTTTGTCATGATCTCCTCAACATCCAAAATGGTAGATCTAAGACATAACACATAAATAAAGTTATATGAATGCTAAATGTAAACGAGACGATGATTTACGTGGTTCAGCACTAAGGCCTACGTCCACGGATGCAGGGATATTCACTATAAAGTAAAAACGGTTACAAAGGTAATCACAAGATCTTTAGTGTTCATCAATCCTCCTAGGTTGATACTCATACTTACTTCTCACTATTCTCTCTCCTATTCCTTGATTCTACTCTCGATCCCCCTCCTTTGTGGAAGGGGTGTGCATATATATAGCTAAGTCGAGTGGGTCCACTTTGACAAAGAATTTGTTGAGATCTTATCTTCTTGTGTTCTGTGCGGGGGGTCGCGGACTTCCTGTCACTCGCGGCTTCTACAATACCCAAGTTCATTACGCTCGACCAACCCTCGTTTTCTTCGTTGGTCGTCGACATGTGCCCTACGAGCAGCATTAAATGCTAGTGGTTGGGGCGGTCGATCCGCGCCAAGGCGGTGTCGGTCCTCCTTGTCACGTCGTGGTTAGTTGGACTATCCCCGGCCGTTGATTACATCTCACCTCGTGATGGGGTAAAGTGACTCTTTGGTGTTGTGCGGGATTACCTACCTTGGATGCTCCCTCATCTTCGACCGTTGGTCTTGTGAGATGGCACGTCATCTAGATACCATGGATGCCCCTACGTGTCATCCCTCTTTATGGCGTGGCCTCCACGTGGATTCTGCTAGTACACGTGGCGATGGAGATAAATAAGTGTACTTACAATTTTAGATCACCATGGTCAATCTAAATGGTAGCATTTTGTTTATCGATCAAAAGTAGACTTAGCATTAAGTAAGATCTGTGAAGGAATCGATCAATGAATCTCTGGAGTATCGATCAAGAAAATCTCTTGGGTGTGTATTTTGTTTATTGATATAAGTGATACAGATGATTAAGGGAGAATTAACATTTCCTTGTTTTTCTCCATAAATTATCTAATTTAGCGGCTTTAATATACGGAATTAACATTTCCTTATCTAATTATAGTTCGATAGTTAAAAAATTTAAACACGTGTAAACTACTGACTGGTGGGTACAGAGGGTATAGAGGTTTTCTGGCACAGAGGATCTTGACCCATTGCTTGTATTATGTCATTAATCTCCATGTGTAATAGCTACTTATGCTTAAAAAAACAGAAGAAAAAAAAATATCTGCTTTATAAATTATAAGGTTCTTCCTCACTTGGGTGATGCCCGTATTCATTAGGGGATGTTTTACTATTTATGTCGGCATGGTTTTTTAGTACCGACATGATCAATAAAATATCTCCCAATTAATATCGGCATCCCTCAATTTATTTTATTTTATTTTTACTCTGTACAACATTTTGTTAATTGCTTTAAATTTAGAACATGCTCAATCTTTGAATTAATTAGCCTTTTATTCATCTAGTAGGTTCTTTTTTTCTTTTAATAATCCACAGGTTACATCCCAAAGCTGTTGCTATCCATCCATCCACGAACACTCCATCGACATAAAAGTTCCACAAAAACTGCATTTAACATGATATGTCTAAAATGTCATAATAGTTTATTTTACTAACCAAACCGGTATGTAGCTAACCGTGCAATAACAGTAGTTATTAAACATCGCCGACCTAGAGATCATTTATGGTGTTCAAATAATCAGTCAGAAAGGCATGTCGTTACTCTCCAAGAAGGATTTGAGCTTCCTGGCAACAATCCTTTGATGTTAGAAAGTCCTTTATTATAGAATGGTTCTGAGCAGCACGTGAATTTCCTAACTCGCTGATCAACGGACGGATGTACAACCATGCATGGCAGAAATGGGTTAGCTTGAACCAATAACACAAATACACATAATTATATGGATTTCTTGTGCCGCCCGTTTCACACTAATTGTGACAACAGTGAAATCATTGTTATTATAGGTGCCAGCCCGGTGAAATTGGATGACACATAGTGCCCTTAGTATCTATGTATGACCGATTGGTCGGGCGGGTTAGCATATGCGCCATGATGGTGCGTCATATGCAACTTGGCGTTGGCCAGAAATGCGCGGCACGTTCAATGTTGCAGGCTAAGAAATGCACGAGACAAGTTAGATTTGGGCATGGCCAAAGATGCACGATAAGCATTAACATGTGCCAAAGGAGTTTGGCCTAAATGGACGGAGCATTCAGAAATACAAGCAAGACTTGTATAAGTACACTTGCATCAGTGGGGTAATGATGCACGACAATAGCAACGCTTAACTAGTACGCGTATCATTGGCACAACAGGACAGAAGCATGCGCCAGACACATGACCTTGACAGTTACAAGTAGTGCCGTTAGCTCTATGCTTTTTTCAAAAGGCTAGGAACTGTCTTAGTAGCTTTAGGAAAAGTAATAGGCCAGTTGGCACAGTTGAACAAATGTTTTGCATAAAATAAATCTTTAAATAGTTGACGATAACTTTGTAAATGGTTAATGTAAGACTATATAAGCCTGATCTTTTAAAGGTTACAATCACATGCTAGAAAAAGAACGAGAGATTGAGATAGAAATACACTCTCTCCAGAAATACACCCTCTCTCTAGAAACCATAAAAAACCCCAACCACACCCTAGCCGTTTTCAGTTGTTTTTTGCTCAAATCTGCTCCTTTGGAGCGGATCCGAGCATAAAAATCTCTACCCAATCCTTTTCTTCGTCTTAATTTCTCTATGATATGTTTTAATCGAATTTTTACGATGTTTTTTTAGATTTGAATCTATCTTAACTCTCTTTGGTTCTCTTTCTCTTTATAAGTTTACTTAATAGCTTTTAGATTTGGGTTCTGATCTTGATATCTATCAGTTAATCCTTGTCTTCCTCTATCGTTTTAAATTTTTTTAGTTGAGGTTTCTTTACTTGTTTTACTCTTAGGTTATGCTATTTGGGAACTTTCATTTTCAGCTGTGTTTTAAATCCTCTGCAAGTGATTTTTTCATTGTGTTTACTGACTAGGGTTGAAATTCTCATAAGGTCTTGTTTAAAGTTTTCTATTGATTTTTCAATCCACTAGTACAGGCTTATCTCGTCAAAGGAAAACAAATAACTTCAGCATACTCTCGACCAGCATCACATTTAAAGTTTCAAAGTTCCAGCAGCAGCTTCATCAGTCTCCATGACTCCTATTTCAATTCATATACCGGCAACAACAAGGTTTCCAAAGACAAATACAGACACAAGCCGCTACAATGACACAAAAAGCACCAACAACAAAGAGTTCCAGACCGATGTAGATAAAGACCCCAACCGATCCCGACTGATTCCGTTCTATGAAAACTGAGTTAAGTTATGTCGGTTACCTATTGTTTATGGGTGAAAATCGTTTCCGCCGATTTTGATAAATTCGGTAGGTGAGTGAGAAACTGGTTTAAACCCTAAATAAATGTGTTGTACGTGAGAACTTTATAGATTCGAGAGATCAATATCTACAAGTCCGCTTAAACCAAGAAATGGCCGTTCCAGACTTGCTTCGGTCTGAAAGTGGAGGAGAAGGGTTGATTTGGGGAGGAAGCAAAGAAATGTGTTGAGACCGAGAATAGTGCAGGAGAGTAGCGTCTCGACTTGTATCGAGAAAGTGAAATCTTAGGAAGCTTGCAAGAGATGAAAGCTTTTGGAGAGCTTGCAAAGTTTCCTTTTACGAGAGTGTTGTATTTTTTCTCTGACCGAGACTTGTTGTCTATGGGTGGAAATAGGTAAGTCCTATTTATACAAGTCGAGATTGAAACGCACCTTGGCCTCATGAAGGAAGAGAGTAAAGGGTGAAATAATGGGGGAGGTGGTGCTTAGCATGGTGTTTATGGGTGAAAACGTTTTCACCATTATTTCCTCATTTATTTGACCGCTTTATTCCTATTCACGCTTTCTTAATGTGAGCATAAGTGTACGCTGCAAGCTGTGATCGCCAAACCAAAACCCTGGAAAGCATCCCCCAGTTTGTGTTGATGTCTCGAGTGTTGGTTGCACCTTGAGTGCAAGTGGCGCTGCTAGTGGCGCGTGTGGCATGTGCCATTGGCATGTGCGGAATGCCTTTGTTGCGGGTTGCACCTTGAGTGCAAGTGGCAATGCCAGAGCTGCTAGTGGCGTGTGTGGCATGTGCCAATGGCATGTGCGGAATGCCTTGGTGGTAGGTTGTACGTTGAATGTAAGTGACAATGCCAGAGCTACTAGTGACGTGTGTGGAAAGTGCCAATGGCGTGTGTGGAATGCCTTGGTGGTAGGTTGCACGGTTTGCAGGTTAGGCTACCAGCGTGTGCGTTTGGCATGTGTCAATGGCACGCATGGCCATTAGGGCTGTGTCCTGGTAAGAAAGCTATCAGCGATGCGTGTTGGCATGTGCCAATGGCATGCTCGGCCATTAAGGCCATGGCCTGGTAAGAAAAGCTACCAGCGATGTGTGTTGGCATGTGTCAATGGCATGCTTGGCCATTATGGACATGTCCTAGTAAGAAAAGCTACCAGCGAGCGTGTTGGCATGTGCCAATGGCATGCGTGGCCAATTTGGGTTGCGTCTTGGTAGGAAAAGCTACCAGCGAGCGCGTTGGCATGTGCCAATGGTATGCGTGGACAATTTGGGACGCCTCCTGGTAGGGAAAGCTATCAGTGAGCGTGTTGGCATGTGCCAATGGCATGCGTGGCCAACTTGGGTCGCGCCCAGCGGGAAAGCTACCCGGCGAGCGTGTTGGCATGTGCCAATGGCATGCGTGACCAATTTGGGTCGCGTCTTGGTAGGAAAAGCTACCGGCGGCGTGTTGGCATGTGCCAATGGCATGCGTGGCCAACTTGGGTCGCGCCTTGGTAGGAAAAGCTACCCGGCGGCGTGTTGGCATGTGCCAATGGCATGCGTGGCCAACTTGGGTCGCGCCTTGGTAGGGAAAAGCTACCGGCGACGTGTTGGCATGTGCCAATGGCATGCGTGGCCAACTTGGTTCGCGTCCTGGTAGGGAAAGCTACCAGCGAGCGCGTTGGCATGTGCCAATGGGATGCGTGGCCGATTTGGCCTAGGTTGCATGGTTTGCAAGCCTAGGCGCGGGAGCCATTTTGGCATGGCGTGGCTAGGGCCAAGCCAGTGTTTGTCTTGGCATGATGTGACTAACGTAGCTAGGGCCAAGGCAAAGTGTGTTTGGCATGGCGCGGCTAGCTCGAGGCTAAATGTGGTGGCATGATTTGCCATTGGCACGGAGGTGCGGCTAGCATGGTTGGCATGCTTTGGCGTATTTGGTGTGGGCGGCATGATTTGCCATTGGCACGGAGGTGCGGCTAGCTTGGGCTAGGTGTGGCTGGAATGATTTGCCATTGGCACGGATGTGCGACTAACATGGTTGGCATGCTTTGGCGCGTTTGGTGTGGCTGGCATGATTTGTCATTGGCACAGAGGTGCGTCCAGGGCCAAGGTAAGTGTGTTTTGCTTGGCGTGGTGTGATTAGCGTAGCTAGGGCCAAGGCAGAGTACATTTGGCATGGCGCGGCTAGCTTTGGCTAGGTGTGGCTGACATGATTTTCCATTGGCACAGAGGTGCGGCCAGCATGGTTGGCATGCTTTGGCGTGTTTGGTGTGGCTGGCATGATTTTCCATTGGCACAGAGGTGCGGCTAGGGCCAAGGTAAGTGTGTTTGGCTTGGCGTGGTATGATTAACGTAGCTAGGGCCAAGGCATAGTGCATTTGGCATGGTGCGGCTAGCTTGGGCTAGGTTTGGCTGGCATGATTTGCCATTGGCACAGAGGTGCGGCCATGATGGTTGGCATGCTTTGGCGCGTTTTGGTGTGGCTGGCATGATTTGTCATTGGCACAGAGGTGCGGCTAGCTTAGGCTAGGTGTGGCTGGCATGATTTTCCATTGGCACAGAGGTGCGGCCAGCATGGTTGGCATGCTTTGGCGAATTTTGGTGTGGATGACATGATTTGCCATTGGCACAGAGGTGCGGCTAGCTTGGGCTAGGTGTGGCTGGCATGACTTGCCATTGGCACGGAGGGGAATTAGGGTTTTGTTCGTTGTAACCCTAATTTAAAAAAATACCCCCTATTAATTATTGACTACATGCATTAAATGTCCTAATAAATGTGTCACTGGTGACATTAGGTTATTTGGGGTTTTACGATTTTACCCTTTGTTTAAAAACCACCATAAACATTAAGTCCCCTTCTTAGCTCGAAACAGGAGCTTTGTTGCGAGGTAAGCATAAGATGGTGACAAACTATCAACAGCAAACTGTAAAGAGAATTGAGGAGGCTCGTATGACCTTTTTATAAATAGGATTTGGAATCCTTGCCTCTGGCAGCTTTGCAAAAATCGGGAGGCTGGCACAATTGGGAAGTTAGCATCGTGAGAGACAGGAAGCTGGGCGGCATTGAGAAGTTATCGCGAGTTGGGAAACTGAGTGTGCTAGCTGGTGGGACCGGCGCAAGGTATGGAATCTGAGCGTGCTAGCTGGCGCGACTTGGGCGTTCCTTGGGAAGTTGGCGCAATTGGTGGGACCGGTGCAACTTGGGCGGCGTTGGGAAGTTGGGCGTCCTTGTGAGCCCGCACGATTTTTGGTAAAGGGAAATCCTTCCCTATTTCAGAATCTTCACGCCCATATATATAAAATCCCTTTCTCTCATCTTGCACCTTATTCCTTTCATCCTTTCCTACTAGCGGCAGAGTCACAAAGAAAAACCAACTTCCAGGTATGTCTTCCAGTACTTCTCTTGTTTCCCTTTTCATGTAGGTGCAAACCCTAAGAGTAGGCGTTTTTCTTTATAATCCTTGCAATGATATTGCGCATATAATTTCTTGGCGTGTTTCTTGTAGAAAATATTGTATATATGCGCCCGAGGGAAATACTGCATATATTATTCGAACTCGTAGAAAAATGCTCCATATATAATTTTGGACCCGAAGAATGATACCATAGACGCATTCGAGCCCGTAGAAAATACGGCGTATATAGTTTTGAACCCGAAGAAGGATCACGCGAGACGCACTTGAGCCCGTATAAAATCTGCGTATATACTTTTGAACCACCGAAGAAAACATTTGCGTGTGCAGTTTTGAACCCGTAGAGAATATTGCAAATGAATCCCGAAGAAGAATATTGTATATGTGCTTCATATGACTTCGAAACCATAGGAAATATTGCATATATGAATTTCGGTCCTGAAGAAAATACTGCGCGTGCATTTTTGAACCCGTAGAAAAATGCTCCATATATAATTTTGAACCCGAAGAAGGATACCATAAACGCATTCGAGACCGTAGAAAATATGCGTATATAGTTTTGAATCCGAAAGAAGGATCTATGACGCACTTAAGCCCGTATAAAATCTGTGTATATAATTTTGAGCCACAGAAGAAAATCTTTGCGTGTACGAGTTTTGAACCCGTAGAGAATACACCCTCTTTTTTTTTTTTTTTTTTTTTAGGTTTTCCTTTTGTTGGGTGCGATTATGTGTCGGGAGATAATTTCGTCTTTCTCAGGTGTGCGGATATCTCGTTACTAAGTTGTTATGAAGAAATCCGACAAGATGTTACACGACAAAATTTCGCTCCATCGAAGGATGTTCATAGTTCCAAACCAAACACGGATGATGAATTCTTTGCTAGACCCCTCGCCCCTGCTCGGAAGAATCACCCAGGTTTCGTGCCAATTTTGTTAACTGGTGGTGAAGATGAAAAGAAGACACGTTTGGTTCGCCCAGAGAACACCATACGGTTTTGTCTTCATAAAGGGGTATATTCTTCTTCCAACATTGATTTCAGGATGTGTCAAAGCCAATTGCGTTCTTTTGATATATGGGTTGAGTTCATGGTGAGTAGGGAGCACATAAATACCAACTTGACTTGAGCGCAGATTATTGATCTTTGTCGAGCTTGATGTAAATCTCCAGTTAGGAAGGATATCCCGGGCTTGGTTGCTTTCATCTCCGGATGGTGTTCGGAAACCCATACGATCATATGTAGATGGGGTGAAATAAATTTCTCCTTGGAGAGTGTGGCTCTCTTCTTGAATCTTACGGTGAAGCAAGGAATCTTAATATTCGATTGTCGAAGGTGAGGAGAAGATGCGGGAAGACCTTTCCGCTAAGTTGGGAGATTACACTCGAAAAGACTCCACTTGCAAAGTCGAAGGTTTTCTGTCCGGAAATAGGATGAAAGGTGCTTTTACAGCTGGTGGATATCTCAATGGTTTCCGGACGAGCTGGAACCTAAACAGAAAAGCAGTGATCTTCATGTTGCAGCATTTTTGGCTCTCTGGTTGTCTAGAGACATTTTTGATGACGGTTCTGGCAAGAAGGAAATAAGACGAGTTGCTAGTGATTCTTTGTGAAGTTAGCAAAAGGTGAAGTTCTTCCCATTGGCAAGTTATTCCTTGGTTCCCTGTATGTGCATCTGGATCACCTAGTTGCGAACATGCGAGTTTCGAATGGTTTCATGAAAGTGGATTCATATGTGCACGTTGCTTTTCTGGAAGTATGGATATGGGAGAACTTTGAGAAGTATGCTCCTAAACCTTTGCCTTCGATTCCCGCGAGTTGGGGCGGCTCCCGAATTCTTCGATGGGTGAACAAGCATCCAAGAGTTGGCGTGAGCTTGGTTAGTCTCTCGATAAGTCGCATGAAATCAATTTTCGCCCATGGGATCCGGTCCATAGGTCGGTGACTCAAATTGACACCTTTGATTCTGCTCCGATCATGTCTTTATCTTCTGACGGCAGCTTGAGTGTTGGTGAAAACTTGTTTGTTCAAAGATGCATGTCCGGCTATATGCCGTCTTTCTTCATGGAGTCTTTCCGAATAGCTGCTTACAATATTGACCGTGCTGCTCATCACATGGGTTTCGATCAAGGGGTGCCTCTTGCTTACCAGGCTGGTGGTTCCTAAGGATTCATTGCATGCCACCCTCAATGCCGGTGCCCTTGAGTAGGGTATCCTCCTTCCCTTCTTTCAGGACAGGGAATAGTAACTTGACGACTTTTGGATATAATGAGTTTCAGTACGATGAGTTCACTATGATCCAAGATTTTGTAAATCACGTTGTGGAGAATGTTCGTTGTAAACCTTCCCCGGCAGTTTTGAAGAAGTATCCAATGTTGAGAGATCCCAAGTGAAAGTTGCACAGCAACTCGGAAAGTCCCTAGGCAAAGGGCGGAGAGAACGAAGAATCGTCTTTGGCGGGTTAGGGCGGTTTCAAAGATCCTCCCGCAGACTCTCGTGTCTTTCAGTTCTTCCAATAACCGGGTATGTGTCGCCTCCTTGTTGGTTTGTCTCAAAACACGTGAATTTCTGAAAACATGTGTCTTGTTTCTTAGGGGCTTCGGTAGTGTTAATGCCTTCGCTGCCCTTGCACGTTGCCAGGAGACGGCAATTTCTTCGAAGAATTCCGGCGGCACTGAGCCTCCTCATAGCGGTGATGAGTCAGAGAAAGAAGAAAGTTCGACAAGTGAGAGTGATTCCTCTGGCAGCACTGGTTCTTTTTCGGGAAGTGGTTCGGTGAGTTTCGCGCTTCTTTTTTCTTTCTTCTTCCGTTTCTTCTTTTGAAAATGTCTAACTCAAGTTCGCAGGAGGAATCCGGTTCGGAGGACGATTCTGGGATGGAGCCACACGGAAACTTGCCTTTGGCGACCACCGCAGGTGACTTGGAGATGGGAGTTAGCCAATTGCCGGGCATAGATGTGGTTTAGACGGTGGATGATTCTCTGATGGTTGCTTCCGTAGACATGGAAGAAGACCCTTTACGAGTCGTGAGGCCGGTTGCAGGCGCCATCTTTGATCCCCCGTACTTGGTTCCTTATCCAAGTCATGTGCTAGTTGGCGGTTTCAGCGTGCTGGCTAAGTATGAGGCGTTGTACACCAGAATATGGGAGAAGCATGGACATATGGCCACAAACAAGAAGATCACTATCCGATTTGCGCTGGTTAAGCGTGTGGAAGAGTCTTTATCTTCTATTGAGGACATGCGTGAGGTGACTAGCCACACCGTTTCTGAAGACGTTATTGCTGACTGGGAGCACCATCGCGACGTGTGTGTAGAAAAGGAGTTCAATGCTTTGTGGTTTGTCGAAGGCCTTGCTTTGAGATCCGAAGTAGAAAGATACTGCGGTCGAAAACCTTCTGCAGAGGAGATTGCACGACAGGAGGTAGAACTCGAAAAGCTTTCAAGATGTTGATTATGAAAAGAGCGGCTCTTGAAGATGCAAAGTTGACTTTATCCAAGAAGAGCAGACCTCTGTTGGATGATTTTCCTTGAATATTTCTCTGTTAAACTTTCATTTAGGTTCTTCTTCTTTCTTTTTTTTTGAAAAACATATTGGATGTCGGTTCAAAGTCAATAGGTTTGGATAGACAATTTGGTAGCTTTTGAGGATATTGGATTATTTCGGGATGAATGGTTTTGATAATATAACTACGATTATGTTTTGGGAAAGGAGTATTGTTTGTATGAAAGTGTGTGCTAGCAATAGGCACAAGACGCAGTAGTATGACGGTTTTATCAAGAACCTAAAAACAGATCGTATATCTTGCCCAATCTAAATTTACTCACTTCATAGGTTTTTGTAAATACGCCTCTCTCCATGTAAAAGGCGGCTTTCTTTGGTAGCATCGCCGACAAGTCCCCAATCATTAGTAGCATCTTGACGAGTCCCAGGTTTCCGGGTGTAGTTTTAACAACTGGTAACGGGTTGTCGGCAGTTGAGTCGGATTGAGTCGCAAGTCCCCAATCGCGGGTATCATCTTGGCGAGTCCCAGGTTTCCAGATGTAGTTTTACAACTGGTAACCGGGTTGTCGAGTTGAAGTCAGATTGAGTCGCCTTCCCTACCATCTTGACATCGGGTGAAGAACGAGATCGAAAGTCGACATTGTAGCCGATAGATCAATCCTCTCGCTGTGGTCGCCAATTGTTTATGGGTGAAACTCGTTTCCGCCCGATTTTAGTAAAGTCGGTAGGTGAGTGAGAAACGGTTTAAACCTAAAAATGTGTTGCACGTGAGAACTTTATAGATTTGAGATATCAATGTACAAGTCCGGCCTAAACCAAGAAATGGTCGTTCCAGACTTGCTTCGGTCACAAAGTGGAGGAGAAGGGTTGATTTGGGGAGGGAAGCAAAGAAAGGTGTTGAGACCAGAATAATTCTGGGAGAGTAGCCTCTCGACTTTTATCAGAATGTGAAAGCTTAGGAAGCTTGCAAGAGATGAAAGCTTTTTGGAGAGCTTGCAAAGTTGCCTTTTCTGAGAGTGTTGTATTTTTCTCCTGACCGAGACTTGTTGTCTGGTAGAAATAGGTAAGACCTATTTATACAAGCGAGATTGAAACGTACCTGACCGGTTGTCAGCCGACACAAATATAAATTACACTTTCTTACTACTCAAAATATATAATGAAGCAAGGGAAAGAAAGGATCGTTCCCACAGAGAGGTCTAGGTTGTCAATATGTTTCGGTTCCTATAAATAACACCGGGGTTTTGTGATTTTTATATAATAAACTAAATAAAAAAAATAAAGAAATAAGCAAACAAATCAAATCAAGGATAAGAAGGTATTGGTCATGGATTTCGTCTTCAATCACAAACATGTTTTCAACACAATAACTAGAATTGATATTTAAATCTCAACTTTTATCAAAGGCCCTAGAATACCTTGATCGCAAGAATATCCCGCAAATCTCCTCATGTCATCAACAAACACATTAAAAGATGTGAATATGAATTATATCTAAAAGAACAACCTAACGTGTAAAAGCACTAATCAAGTTTAATTCCCTAGATGCATTAAGTTCTATGAAATCAGGCCAATCAAAGCAATCGAACGTGTAAAAGCACTAATCCAATTTAACAAAGGTTATGGTTCACATGTGACTACTAGGATGTATCACTACAAGCAATAATCACAATTATGCTATTTGTAATAAGGAATCTATCACTTTTGCGTATAATAAATCCTAATCTAGCAAGAGAGATGAAAACAAACTCAATCGATTCGCGACTCGCGACTCGACTAAATAGCATTCAACTCATGTAACAGTATTGATGGTGAATCATAAACGATAATATGGAGACAAAACTAATTTATTGAACAAAAACTCATGTTTGAAAATCCAACTAATCCATAACCAAAAGAAAACTCTAGCTCATATTCATGGAGTTCATAACAAGAAGAAAGAGAAAAGGTTTCATGTTTCTAAACCCTAGAAAACAAAGTAGAGGCAAAAGAATAGATAAAAGATATTAGATGATCCTCGATTAGGTAAAAGTCTTCTCTTTTATATGTTTCTCAATTTCCATAAAGGATACTCCTTCCAATATTAGGTCTTCTCAAAACCCATCTCCAAGTGGTCCACCAAGCCCATGTGTGAGGAAAAAACCCATGTAAAATTATGTCCAAAATTCGTCACCGGAGAAGCGGGATTATGGCGGGGTGGCGGAGTCCCACAGAGGAAAGTATCTCAGGTGACCGGCAAAGTCCGCCCGGTCACCAGTCAATGAGTCAAATCGGTCAACGATCCAACTCGGCCGGGTCAACTCGGAGTCAGACCGAGTCAAAGTATGAGTAGTCACTGACTCAGCTGATTGAATGAGTTGGTATTGGCCAAGGCCATTGCACTGGCCTAAACTCTGTGCTGCACCAAGATGGCGCATCACCAGTGCAATTCCAGCCATAATGGTTGTGCCTTCATTCCACAGTTGCATCTGCCTCCAAAACTCATTTAACTTCAGCTTATCACTGCCATGCTCTTCCCTGTAGCTATCTATGTAATCTCCATCCAACTCATGGCTTCAAAATCTCTAGCCAACAGCATAGCCTTCTTGTTCCAACTCCAAACAAAGCTCACAACAAGCACCAGTACCAGCCTCAATTCACTAACAACACCACCTGAACCTTCAAGCCATCTCCATTTCATTCCCCTGAGCAGCACCACTACAAGCCACAAGTACCAACCAATTACTGCCTACAAGGTTATAAACTTAGCACTCCTGACTCCGCAATCGTTCAGCCATTCACAGCATATCTCTGGCTGCAAAACTACACTGCCATAACACATTCCAGCACACATACTTGACTGCAACTCCCTTAGTATATCTCCAGTGAATCCACTAAAGACCAATTTCATTACTTAGCTTTTATTCTCTGCTTGGCCAAGTGCTAGCAACATTCCCTGGTTTGTAACTTGAGAACAACAGCTCCAATTCTGCCATGAACCATTGCAATCCTTACCTGCAACAGCTGCAACCTACACAATCTCACCAATTCCTTTTCTCCTCCTTGCCTTGAATCCAGCTGAACACCAGCTTGCGTCAACTTCACAACATCGATCCAAGACATTGCAATAACTCCATCTCGACTCCGGTCATTCTCATCAATACCAGCTCATGCCATTCACTTAAGTGCCTGAATTCATCAATTGCAGCTGCACATTACTCCGTGCCAATCACCTCATACTCTGCAAGACCCTTGTACAACCACAGCACCAACATTTCAAACAAGCCATTCCAACCATTTCAATACTCAACCTGTAATTCATGTTCTTCAAATCTTGGTCTCTCCGTGTTGTTCATCTAAACACCAGCAGATTTAATTCCAAACCCATCTTCTCAGATTTGTTGTAGCCTGTAAATCATTCACAGTCCCAACACTCCATTTGAACTACAACAATAACCCAATTGCAGCACCAGTTCAATCTCACAAATAAAACCTATGAAAATCGTATACAGCTGCAACTTCCTCCAAATTTGTATCGCAACCCTGTTATCACCAACACCATCTCCATAACCAGATTTCAGTTCACCTACTGCAACTCATAACCTGCAATCAAAGTTACAGCTTCATAATCTCCAGACCTAATTTGCACCTGCACCAGCTCATTAACAACCATGGCAGCAACATCTCCCAGCTAACTTTATTCCTCACCCATTTGCGCAATAACCAACAAAAGCTCGAACCCATTACTGCAAATACAATAACACATCCATCTACTCAGGCCACCGCATCTGTGACATCAAATCAAGCACAAACCACCTGTCATATCCACTGAGTCTTCCCTGTAATGCACATCTTCCAGAATCATGTTCTGCAGCTTCTATTGCCTTTTCTTTCTCCCAGTTCACACGGCACCGAGACAGAGCCAAATCTCACAATCACTGCCACAACATAACAACATCATCATCTGCTTCACTATTGTGTTGTAGCTTCTTCTTTCTCAGCCATACCAGTGCACATCAACTCCAACAACAAACGAGCTCATCCACAGGCCCCAGTTCTTTCATGTCTTCAATTAACCATTTCAAATCATCACAGCCCATTCTGAACCATTGTCTTGCTCATCTCCATCTTGCACTGCATTGCACTAAGCCATAGCATTACAGCTCACCACCTGCATTACTTGAATTCATCAGTTACAGATCATTTCTGTCATCGAGTTCCATCTTCTTGTAACCTGCAGCTTATGGCAACAGTTCTATGCCGGCTTCATCTTCTTCATCTTTGAACATCTATCCAGCCTTGATTCCAACAAAAAACCTGCAAATTCAATTCTCAATTACCAACCAAACACAAATTAAAAGAACCCATTTCATAAATCTCATCCACTGCCAAATTGAACCCGAGAGGAACCACCAAATCAAGGTTGCACCCGCCACCAATTCCATTTTCTCCTAAGCTAGCTTCTTCTAAAATCGACATCAACCCCTCTTCTCAGAAGCAAACCCATCCTCTTCCTAGCTCAGATCATCATCTCCAGAGAGGTTTTCTCTACAAACCCTAACCTCAACTGAACGTGAACTCTCATCTCAGTTCACCACCAATTTCATTCTCAATTTGTAGAAACAGCTTCTCCGATTCTTCTTCATCAGTCCATGCAATTTCTCTTTCAATCTCAGATCCAATCTACTTACTCAAAACCTAATTGAAACAAACCCATTCATAATCGACCAGAACCTGAACCCCTCCTTCATCTTCAACCACACTAGCGATGTCCACTCTTGTTTCTCCATTGATATGATGGACACATTGGTGCAATAAATGTTTGAGTTGAATGGTGTTGATGCTTTGGAAACCGTGCTCACTACACATATTGACAATGGTTATGCGTATAGTGATGAGATGAAAGAAACCATTGGTTCTCTTGACTCATTACCGGAAAAATCAGCAACTAAGAATGTTTCATATGCGTCTTTACCTTGCAATAATGAAAAACTTGTGTCATCTATTGTTAAACCTCCAAGTTTAGAATTGAAACCTCTTCCAAGTCACTTAAAGTACTTGTACTTGGGTGACAACGAAGATTTACCCGTGATTGTTTCTAACGAGCTTAATGAATTACAGGAGCAAAAACTTCTAAGGGTGCTAAGGACATTACAAGACTGACCATAGGATGGACAATCGCCGATATCAAGGGTATTAGCCCTGCCGTTTGTATGCATAAGATCCGTGTGGAGGATGATTCAAAGCCTACAATGGAAGCGCAACGACGTTTGAATCCTCCCATGATGGAAGTTGTGAAAAAGGAGATACTCAAGCTTTTAGACGTGGGTGTTATCTACCCCATATCCGATAGCAAGTGGGTAAGCCCGGTACAAGTGGTACCAAAGAAATCGGGTGTGACGGTGGTGGAGAATGATAAGAATGAACTTGTCCCAACTCGTGTGCAAACCGGTTGGAGGGTTTGTATTGATTATAGAAAATTGAATGCCACCACTAGAAAAGATCACTTTCCTTTACCTTTTATTGATCAAATGCTTGAACGTTTAGCTGGACACTCTTACTATTGCTTTCTTGATGGCTATTCAGTTATAATCAGATTGTGATAGCAGGAGGACCAAGAGAAAACCACTTTCACTTGTCCTTTCGGTACTTTTGCTTATAGAAGGATGCCTTTTGGCTTATGCAATGCTCCGACTACCTTTCAAAGGTGTATGGTAAGTATCTTTTCGGAATATGTTGAAAACATAATCGAAGTGTTCATGGATGACTTTAGTGTCTTTGGTGATTCTTTTGACCTTTGCTTGAACAATTTGTCTCTAATCCTTGAACGATGTGTTGAAACAAATCTTGTGCTAAATTGGGAGAAGTGCCATTTCATGGTAACTCATGGCATAGTTTTAGGCCATATAATATCTTCTAAAGGCTTGGAAGTCGATAAATCTAAGATAGACCTTATTCGTGCTTTAACCCCTCCCACTACGGTGAGGGAGATACGTTCTTTTCTTGGTCATGCAGGTTTTTATCGTAGGTTCATCAAGGACTTTTCCAAGATAGCATCACCACTTTGTACCCTATTGCAAAAAGATGTGGTTTTTAACTTTGATGAGAAGTGTGTGGCGGCATTCAATCGTTTGAAAGAACTTTTGATTTCAGCCCCTATCATTAAACCACCGGATTGGAGTAAGCCGTTTGAACTCATGTGTGATGCTAGTGATTCTGCGGTTGGTGCGGTGCTTGGGCAACGTGTGGGGAAGCTTCCTCATGCCATTTATTATGCTTCTAGAACGTTAAATGAGGCTCAACAAAACTACACAACCACTGAAAAAGAGTTATTAGCCATTGTTTTTGCTTTAGAAAAGTTTCGCTCTTATCTAATTGGTACAAAATATGTTGTCTTTTCTGATCATGCAGCACTTAGATACTTGCTTACGAAAAAAGAGGCGAAACCGAGGCTCATACGATGGATATTACTCTTGCAAGAGTTTGATATTGAAATCAAAGACAAGAAAGGAATTGAGAACACCGTTGCGGATCATTTGAGCCGACTTGCTGTGGACAAGGAGACTATCCCGTTGCGTGAAAGTTTCCCGAATGAGCAACTATTCTCAATTGCCTTTGGAGAACCATGGTACGCTGATATTGTTAATTACTTAGTGTCTAAACAAATCCCAAAGAACTTGTCTCGTCGAGAGGGACAAACTTAAGAAGTTAGGAAACCAATACATATGGGATGATCCATACTTATGGAAGCATTGTAGTGACCAAGTAATACGTAGGTGTGTTCCCGAAATTGAATTTAACTCTATCTTGTCTTTTTGCCACTCATATGCTTGTGGAGGACATTTTGGGAGTAAGAGAACCGCTCTCAAGGTATTAGAATGTGGTTTCTTTTGGCCAACTTTGTTTAAGGATGCACATGCATTTTGTATCACATGTGATAGGTGCCAAAGAACCGGCAATCTAGGTGCTCGAAATCAAATGCCACAAACTATTATTCAATTTGTTGAAGTTTTTGATGTTTGGGGAATTGATTTTATGGGTCCTTTTGTCAATTCTAATGGGAATTATTATATTTTGCTTCTTTGTGGATTATGTCTCGAAATGGGTGGAAGCTAAGGCCGCCCCAACTAATGATTCTAAAGTTGTTTCAGATTTTGTGCAAGCTAATATATTTGCAAGGTTTGGAATTCCAAGGGCTATAATTAGCGATGGAGGCTCACACTTCAAAAACAGGTTCTTACAAAGCTTGTTAAGGAAGTACAATGTGTCCCATAGGATTGCAACTCCCTACCATCCGCAAACTAATGGACAAGCCGAAGTTTCCAACCGAGAGGTGAAATCAATTCTTGAAAAGACGGTGAATCCTTCAAGGAATGATTGGAGCATGCGACTCAACGATGCTTTGTGGGCGTATAGAACCGCATATAAAACACCTATTGGGATGTCTCCTTTTAGGCTTGTTTATGGTAAACCTTGTCACTTACCCGTGGAAATTGAGCATAAGGCGTTTTGGGCTATTAAGAAATGCAACATGGAGTTGGATGGGGCTGGAAAGCAAAGGAAGTTACAACTTCAAGAGTTAGAGGAGATTCGCAATGATGCATTTGAAAGCTCACGGATTTACAAGGAAAAGACGAAAGCTTTTCATGATAATATGATTTCTAATAAACAATTTTGCATTGGGCAGAAAGTGCTTTTGTTTAATTCTCGTTTGCAATTATTTAAGGTAAATTGAGGTCACGTTGGATTGGACCTTTTATTGTGACTAATGTGTTTTCTCATGGTGCAGTGGAAATTCGTAGTTTAGCTACAGGGAATGAACTTAAAGTGAATGGGAACCGGTTGAAACCATATTATGAGAACTTCTCTTCGGATGTTGTGGAAGGAGTTAATCTTGTGGATGTACTCCCTCTGGAGGAGTCATAGAAAGCAAGGAGTTAGTCGGGCTGACGACTTTAAACCAAGCGCTAATTGGGAGGCAACCCAAAGGATGAGTATTTCTTGTCTTGTATTTATTTATTTTCTTGTTTTTAGTTTTTCTTGTTTTGTTTTTACTTTGTTTTTGCTGATTTCGTATTAGGATTTCCCACCTTGACTTACTTTGGACGATTCAATTTACATTGAGGACAATGTAAAGTTTAAGTGTGGGGGAGTGGTTTATGTTGTAAATTTTTGCAATTTTTCAATTTTTTGTGAACCAGTGAATAAGAAAACTCCAACTTGTAGTTATTTAGAGTCACATAGTATACATGTCGCTAAGATTACATCGAGAATCTCACAATAGTGACTGAACTTAGAGATGTCAGAGAACATGATCGGGTTTCTTAATTGTATGAGAGTTAAAGTTGGATTTAACCATGCCAGTGGGAAATAAGGTGCGAGATTGAATTGGTATTAGAACAGTGATCCCCTATAGTGGAGACTACCCATGTTACATAATGTGAGGCATCAACCTTCAATTCTTTGTACCTGTCTAAATTGTGCTTTTAGAGTGTGTGTCACCGTACATAAATTCCGGGCAGAATGGTGAGTTGTCCAATTTCCCACCATAGAAGCACTATTTTGGTCTCTTGAGTGCTATTTTTATCAACCATGTTGGTGACATCGAATTGCTAACTTACGTACCACTTGTGATCTTGTTCATGATTAGCACCATCCACCTTATCTCTCTCTACACCAACAGGTCCATAGAAACACCATCATCATCAACAAGAGGAGCATCACAAATTCGAAGGAAAGTTGAACACGTTCGAGGTTTACAAGCAATGGTATAAAATGGGCAGATTTCAGATTCAAGTAAAGCAACAAAAACAGGGGCAGAATTTTTTATAAGTTGAAGACTAGAATACAAGAGCGGAAATTATCAAGGATGAAAGTTCGAGAAGTCTATGATATCAAGACATATAAGTTGTGAAAATTCAAGCGGTAAAGTACTTACACCATGGCATTGTACTTACATTTTTATTTTATTTGTATTTTACTTTCTCTTGTCTCAAAAAAAAAAAAAAAAAAAAAAAAAAAAAAAAAAAAAAAAAAATTAGAAAAAAAAAGAGACAAAAAAAAAAAAATTAGGTTTGTTAATAGTTTTTATTTTGTTTTTATTTTTGTATTTGTTTTAATTTTTATTCTAACGGACAGAAAAGGATCCTTGGCGACTTATTTCCAACGGACAAAGGATTACCTTACCAGTCGGCTCTTCAGAACTTCACCCAGGTATGTGGATTACCATCTACTTACAGTGTCGATGAATCGCCCCCCTTCCATGCATTCGATGGCAGTTGTTTATTTTGACGCAGTTAAGAAGTGTATCCCAGACCAATTTCATATGTCTGAAAGAGATTCCGTCTTATGGCAATGTAACCGGGTCAAGCATGCTCAGGACTACCTTTTGGCGGTCCCAATTAGTGGGCTTAACCAATGTCTTGGACCCAGACAATTTAGAGCTGTGCTTTGCTATCGCTTAGGGATTCCTTTGTTTGTTGAGAATAGTCTGTGCCCAAGTTGTAACAAGCCCATGGATGTTTTCGGAGATCATGCGCTTCATTGTGCAAAAGATATTGGCTACAAATTTCGTCATGATGTGGTTCGGGACACGACTCTCGACATTTGTCACAAGGCCAATGTTCCCGCGCGAAAGGAAGTATCTCTCGGTCTTCAATCTGATGATGGTCAAGATCTAAAGCCTGCCGATATCCTTGTTCTCAACTGGGAAAACGGGCAAGACGTGTGTATGGATGTTACAGGTGTTTCTCCATTCACTGGTGGTGGTGTCCGTTCCTTTGCTCCTGGTAAAGCTATCCTTAGTGCTGTTTCACGTAAACGCACGAAATACTTGGACAAGTGTGTTGCACAAGGTTATGGTTTGGGTATCACAGCCTTTTTCTACCTTGGGGAACTTGGTGAGGATACTCTGATCTTCTTTAAGCGTTTGAGGAACTGCTTAGTTTGTAATGATGCTAGTAGTGGATTAGGTAGTTTTATTTTCCATCGTTTAGGTGTTGCTATTCAAAGAGGAGTTGGGGCTCAGCTTGTTGCTAGGCTGCCAACCAAAAGCTCTGTGTAATCTCTATATGCATTGTGGTACTTTATTTCAAAATGATATATTTATTTTCTTAAAAAAAAAAAAAAAAAAGAAAAGAAAAGAAAAGAAAAAAAAAGTTATTATTTTGGGTTTGTTCAATAAAGCCTACGGAAAGAAGGAATATCTATAATGAAGTTTCAAGCGACAAGGAATTTGGGGAAAGAATCATATTGTCAAGATTCTACGAAGTTCGAGAGTTATCATCAAGAGTTGAAGACCGAAGACGAAGATGAAGACACCGATAGAAGACCGAAGACGTTTTATGGATCTTTGTGAGAGTGGTGCTAGCTGCACGCCGAACGGATTCATTGTAAGTAAGCATATTCCCACCTTCGTTAAATGGTTTGATTTCCTTTCGAAGAGATCGTCAGAAAAATGGGTTTTCAAAAATATATAAAAGATGTGGGTTTTCAAAATATTTCGGAGGGTTTTGCCTTCCTACCATTCAACGTGTTGCAGGATTCTCTCTTCATTCCAACTTTGGACACATGTGTGACCCATAAAAAGTCATTTATTATTGAGAGCAATATCATAAAACCCTTTTCTTGTGAGGCGAGTCGAGACTTTTGATCACTCCGAACCCGAATTTTTAGTCGAGAAGGGATGGTTATCTCTCTCTCAACTTTTAAGAATGAGATTGTGTTCATTTATGTGTCTAACTTCTTATGACTAGTGTGCGAGAATCTCTATGTCTTCTTAACGCGTTGGATACTATCATTACGGAGAACTAGTAAGTTGGAAAAATAGGTTTTGTGGGTAAATCTCTAGTAAACCCTCACGAGACTATAACTCGTCCACTAGGGACACTTAGGGGTTTAAAGGCTTGTTATTTATGCTAAAAGTGACCGTAGCCTCGACGACACGGAGTTGTTGTATTTTATTGTTTTGTTTGATTTGCTCGAGGACTAGCAAAGTCTAAGTGTGGGGGAATCTGATAGGTGTAGAATACACCGTATTTACTATCCAGTAGTTACGCTTTCTTTGCTATTTTTCTTGTGAATTATGTATTTTACGAGTGTTTTTGAATTATTAGGTACTCTGGAATCGCACGGAGGAAAAGAAGCGGAAATTACCCAAAATTGAGCCAAAGGGCAAAATTGTCACTTCAAAGCAATAGCGGATACTATCTGGAGCTGAGCCATGGTGAAGGGGTGCAAATTAAGATGGCCCTTATCTGATGAGTGGTGCCCAAAATCACTGTGGTTATCCCTTATCCTACCAGCTGGGGTGGATAAATCCAGGTTCTTACATAATACCTAGAATTCAGAGAAGAAATTTATTTCTTCTTCTTCATCGAGTTTCTGTCTGTGAGGGCGGCACATCTGAGTTTATCAGAGGAGAAGGAAAGTGAAAAATGGCACCAGTGCTTGAGAGAAGAAAGTTGAGATCGAGAAATTCATAGAGAGTTGAGACGGGTTGCAGCCAGAGAGGAGAAAGAACATGGTATCGAATTTAGGTTGTTGATGATGCAATTCAGAGATGATAAAAAAGAGGATCTGAGGTTGCTGAATCCGTAACAGAAATTGAAGATGGAAGAATTTGTTTAAGGTTCATGAAATTGAAAGATGGGTTCTGTTGATTATGAGGGTTTTTCATGGATTCGAGGTTGAAACTGAGTTGCTGCCATGGGTATAAAGACAGGGTACAAAGAACAAGAAGGGGATCTGATTAAGATGGCTGAATAATTTCAGGGTATCTGAGATTGAAATGGAGATTAAGATGATGAAGCTACTGAATGAGAAAATGGGTTTCAAATGTAATGAAATTGGATCTGTTTGAGCTGAAGCTGGTGATGCATGTTTCTGTTTTGGTAGTAAAAGAGAGGGTGGATTGAATCTGGTTAGATGTATGTTTAGGTTGCAGAATTGATAGTGAAACTGGTGTTGGGTCACAATGAAGGGTTAGCTTTGTTGCAGTTCAAGATGGTTATGAAGTTGCAGGGATTACCAGCTGGTGTTATGAACTGAGGTGGAAGTGTTGCTCGATGCTGGGAGAAATTGCTGCAGCTAGAGAGTCAGTGGATGAAGTTGAAAATGGTGGTATGATGCTGTTGCTCAGTTGCAGGGTATGGAGAAGAAATGTGACATGTGAATGTGTGTTATTGAGCTGAGAAGTTTGTTGAACCTACAATTGGAGTTACAACTGATTTGTGTGGTTGTGAAATGCAAGAATTGCAACATTTGCGCTGAACAGAAATGGCATAGATGGCATGGTGGTTGTGCAGGTGCACTGGTGTTGTGATGAGTGCCAAATAGTGCATATTTATACACCTTTTTATTGGCATTTTACTCATCTTTTGCGCTTATAACTCAGATATTATCCCAGATTCTGTGTTTTCTTTGTTTTCAAGAATAAATATTTGTATTAATTAATTTTGTGTTTTTAGGTAATAAATAAAGCTCGGAGAAGCTGAGGAGCCAAAGAGCGAAGAATTGGAGTCAAACATCTGTGGAGCAGTTAGCCAAAGCCCGCGCGCAAATCAGTTGCAACCCAGCAAGGAAGACTTGGGCTAGAGCTACCCATGACCCGGATCCGAGCCCGCTCACTCTGAGCCATTGAGATCTCCCTCAGCTACATCCAACGGTCGCTCCATCACTATACATCACCTCTTGATGCTCCGTGCAACACCAGATCGCTCCAAAACCGCTTACCATCCTCGTAGTTCGGATCTTCTCCGGCTAGATCCTACGCTCGCTAGGCCCTTCTCATCAAACCTCAGCTGTGCCGCTCAACAGCGAAATGACCCTACCCTATACCCCCACTCGAGCAGACCATTCTTCACTCTATCTTCTATTTCTTCTCCTCTGCTCTCTCCCGTCTCCATCAGAGCAGAGCTCTGCTCTTCCGACACCACACCACCTCCGTCCTTCACCCGACCAGCAACCCTCACCACCACCATCTCCTGACACACAACCACACCACCGCTACCTGCTCTACTTCTCTAGCGCTAGTTTTTTCTTCCTTAGCCTCTATCAACCCTAGAAGCTAATTTAGAAAAAGCTAGAGCTAGGGTTAGCCACAACCGACGCATGGAGTTCTCTGAGCACGATTTGACAAGAGGAGAACGATTCAGAGTATGGGTTGAATTATTATTCATTTAATTTTAATTTTTAATGAATTAGGGTTTGGGAATTTTAGGGTTTGCTGTGCATGTATAAATATCAGTGAAGGATGAGTGTAGAAGACACGCCTGGATTAGCCAGAGTGTCATTTAGGTTTAATTTTGTGTTTTAATTTAGTGTGAGGGTTTGAGATGAAACCCTAATTCACAGTTGTGTTTAAACTCAGTTGAAATGTTCTTGTATGCTTAATATTTATTAGATAACTTCAATTTTATCACTTCAACTCTTTTCTCTCACAGTGCATACCAAAGCCATGGATGCACTGTAGTTAGGTTAATACTGAGTTGAGAGTGATTCAGCTCTTGTTTCAATTATTAAATGCTAATTCCTTTGATTAGTTATACTTGATTAGATAACTAATGCTCTGGGTTAGTACCCTTAGCTGGTATTTGAAGTTTTACATGGAGAAACTCCTTAGTTAAGTGGCAGAATTGACACTGCTTGCCCTTAGCTGCTATAGGAACAAGACATTTAACTTAGTTGAAAGCACATACTAGGAATTTAGTGGTGGAATTGATAACCCAAACATACCTTTGTCTCTGTTTTTTATACCTTAGTTTAGGATCACATTTAAACATCAGCCGTATCGGCACATTATCATCTGTTGTCACTCATACTCACCTGAAATTCAGTTAGCCAAGCCTTAGATCATATAAGAAGCACCCCTCGTCCTTGTGGGATCGACCCGTACTTGTCGCGTCTCCAATAGACGCCGTGCACTTGCGGTATAACCCGTAGGCCGTATATATTTCATACCTTTCGAGGCCTACCAAGTTTTTGGCGCCGTTGCCGGGGACTTGGCGTGTGCCCTGTGATTCATTGCTTGCTTCACTGAAATTTCAATCCTCCATTGTACATACTCACTTTACAGTTTTGTTTTCATCCCTGTATATACATGTTTTGTTTTGTTTAACTCTTTGATTATTATAACTTAGCATGTTAGTGTAACTTAGATTATCATATCAGTGCACATAGCTGTAGTTTCCATCTCTGCATCTTTACCTTGCATTCTCTTAGTGCACATTTGCATCTGTAACTTAGCTTAGTCATTTTTTTTATTTGCATTGTAATTTTTAGCTTAAATAATCCATCTCGTCTCTCTTAGTTTTGCATAAGCTGCATGATAGTATAACTTAACTCAACTCTTTGTAGATCTGCACCATTAGCATAAGTTAAGCACCCTTGCACTTTGCATTTGAAACTTGCTCATAACTTTACCTCATTCAGTGCTCAGTGCTCATTGCATGTTATTCATTCAGTGTGTCACACTGAATTTTATTCAGTGCATTTGGTTCATTTAGCTGATAACCTGGCAGCTTGTGTACACTGCATGATAACCCTCATTGCTAGAACCATCTGCCCTGAGCTTGTGAGCCACCTACCACCTTGCTAGCCCCTGAAGCTGCAAGTTGTGAGCTGGGTTAGTTGTAGTCACAAAACCATTGGCCTGAGCTGTCACCACTCATGCAAATGCACCCCCAAACCTGAGCTGTCACCACTCATGTGTGGGGGTGCATTTGCATGAGTGGTGACAGCTCATGAGTGGTGACAGCTCAACCCGTAGGCCGTGTTGCGGCCGTATATATATGCACCCCCAAACCGTGTAAATCATCACTGTTGTAGCCTTGTATATATGTGTTACTCTTTTTCTTCTTTTTCTTGTATCTCATCTGAAGTCCTCCACTCCTTCACTGATTGCACCCTGTACATATCCATTTCAGTCTGTGATTAGTATAACTTAGTTTAAATTTTCTTATAAACTGCATCTATAACTTAGTTCATTTCTTTGCACCCTTGCATCTGTCATTTGTAACTTGTTTTATCCACTTACATTTTTTCTTATAACCTTGTTTTAGTTAGCTGTAATTTTATTGTCTTTCTTGCTTAGTTTTTATTTTTCTTAGTATTACATTACTTCTATCACCCATGCATATCATCACACCCTGCATACCTTATCTCTCATTCTCTGTGCTTTAACTTGCATATCCTGAGAACTAAAATTTTCTCTTGAGCTAGCAGGTGCTGCTGAGCGGCTGAGCCAACCCAAGGAAACATTGTATTGCCCTGAGAAATGAGGTAAGCCTAAACCCCCCTGTTTGCCATGTACTAGGGTGACCTGAGCATAGCCTGTGAAACTCAAGTAAGGTCAACTGACCTTGCAAACAACAGCCCTGAGCCAAGCTCCAGCCCCTGAAGCTGTGAGTTGAGCTGTAGAATTTCAGCTACCTGTCTTATGGTTAACTTCGAGCCGGACCAAGGAAAAGCACATAAGCGAGGTTAGCACTGGGAGTAAGCTTACCAAAGCAGTATTTTGTGAGTCTGTGTAGCGTTGAATGTTTGAACTGTTGATGATAACATACTATTTTTGCAACCTGAGCATGATAGAATAGCTACCTTGACCCCTTGCATGCTTTAACTCAGTCAACTAGATCCATCTACTCCCCTGTGCAAGCTTGTGCAAACCTGTGACAGACACTGAGTGCTGAAATTGTATGCCATCAGCCTGTCAACCTTACTGCATTTGTAAATTGACTTTTCAATCTATGTATGATTCTGTGCAACATGATCTATGCTTAGCCTGTACTTGAGTGACCTAGCCAAGATAGTTAAAAATCCCAGTTGAAGTCAACTGAATGAGTTGATATCAACTCAGAGAGTTGACACAACTCATCTGCCCTGTAGAGGCTAAGCTGCAAGAATCTATGCATAAACCATCTGAGCTGCCATTCTCCAGCCCTACGAAGGCTGCGAGTTAAAAGGTTTGTCAGTTTAAGTTGTAGTGTTTGTGATTGTCTTTGGGAAGTCTTGGCCTTCTGGTGAGCCTAACCTTGACCTTGTGCTCCATCTTTAATCTATGCTTGCATCATGCACTAGCCACCATGCTGTCACCATCCCTGGTTGTCTGTGATCTGCGCTTGTTAACCCTGTTGACATCCCTTGCATGCTCTGTGACTTGTCTTGTGTTGTCAATCCTAAGCTTGGCTGTCAACCTTATCTATGCATAACTGGAAATAGACCTTGAATATCATGTGACTTGTTGAATCTGCTGAGCCATGATCACATGCTGAAATTTTGTGTTTTCCCTGTGCTGTATTGCTCTGTGCACATAGCCAGTGCATGAGCTGATCTGGGCTTAGACTTGTGCTGTGTGAACTTACCAAGCTGTGCACATACTGTGCTGTGTTGTGACTTACCTGAGCATAAGCCAACCTGGGCTCTGCAACTAGAGCCATCTGCATGCCTTGTATGATCATCTGTTAGACCCTGCAATATCTGAAATATATGCATAATTCAGTGACACTTGAGAAAATTGTGTGTTAGTTGCTGGTGTTTGTGGGTTCTGTGCATTGGTTTTGGCTGAACTAGCCATCTTTTCACTGAGAGGCCTGAGCTTTGACAAGGCCTGAGCCTAACTCCATCTGCCCTATTCTGTTTGTGCTGTGATCTGTGAGCTGCCAATCTGAGCTGGTGCACCTAATTGAGCCCAAGGCTGTGTTGTGTGTGTGTGCTTACTCGTGCTAATTATTTTGCAAATTTGTGTGAACTTTGAGCACATGACCTATGCATAGCCTCGACCGAGCATAACCTCGTGCAACCCCCACCCACCCCAGCCCCATTGAAGGCTGTGGGGCTTTATTTGTTGGGCGAGCCCATCAATCTAAACTGAGCCCACATAACCCACAGCAATCACCTGGGCTGCATAGGTTAAAGCCCAAATACTGGGCTTGCACTCTGCATAAACCGAGCCCAACTCACCTTCTTTGAAATTTGTCCACACCCACCGAACCCAACACAGGCTAGCTAAACCCACATTGTTGGTTGAACATGTTGGGTTGTTTATACATAATCTGGGCTATACATTTTTCAACCTAATCTGGGCTCTACTTCTGCCAACCCAAGCTGGGCTGTGCTGTTTTCACAAATCTTGGGCTTCAAACAACAACTCCCAAACAAACCAAATTGAGCCCACAGCAACCTGGGCTTCCCACATAAACCAAATCCCATATTCATGTTATATTTGTAAGGATGTTAATGTTTTTGTACATTATTTTTTGGGTTAACCCTCAACTTTTTAGGACTTGTTAAATTTTCTTTTCTTGATCGGTTGAGTCTTCTTGTACATTTATTGTGCTAATCCGATATGATCTCCGTTGAGAATGTTGGATTCTAGCCTTGACTAGTGAAGCTCAAACCTCGCTCCTGCCGACATCCGGTAATCTCTTCCCTTTTATCTTTTCAGCATAGTTCTCATGGTATGTGATCTATTTAATTTTTCCTATCTGTTGACACATTGAGGACAATGTTTGATTTAGGTTTTGGGGTGCATTTGCATTTAGAGTTTTTAGTCTTTTATTTTACCTTTTATTTTCAAAAAAAAAAAAAAATCAAAAAAAAAAAAAAATCAAAAATCAAAAATTTCAAAAACTCTTTTTGTAAAAACCTCCAACCTTTAGAGATTTTAGAGTCACTAGCATGCTTTTAGCTAAGTTTACATAGAGATTAAATGAAATAACAGAACTTGGAAGTAGAAAAACGCAATCGGGTTCCTTAGTTGATTAGAGCGTTAAAGTTGGATTTAACCATCCAGGAGGGCGAGATTAGGTCTTTGTTTAGATATTCGGTAGTAGAATTGTGATCACCCATAGTGGAGACTACCCAATTTACATCAAGTGAGGCACCAACCTTCAAATTTTTGCAACTTTCTAGAAAAGTCTGTTAGAGTGTGTGTCACCTTACATAAATTAGGAGTAGGAATGATGAGCTACCCAACTTCGCACCATTTTCAGCACTACTTTTGATCTCTTGAGTGCTAGTTTTTGTCAATCATGAGGGTGACGTCTAAAGATGAAAACTCCTTCTAAATACCGATTTGAAGTTAGCATCATTCTCTCTCTCAATCAGCAAGACCCATAGAAACACATCATCGTCGCAACCAGGAGATGAGAATCGAGAATATTGAAAGAAAAATTGATATAGTCCAAGGTTTATGTGCAACAAAGAAAAGAAAATAGGATGAGAATTAATAAAATTTATAAAATCAAGACAATACAAGTTGTGGAAAAATTGAGTGACAAAGTCCTTTGTCCATGGAGTTAGTTGTTTCATTATTTGTATTTTTATTTTCACTTTAGAAATCAAAAAAAAAAAAAAAAAAAAAAAAAAAAAATCAAAAATCAAAATCAAAAGAAAAAAAAAAAATATTGTAGTTTATTTTTGCTACCACCATGGTAAAGAGAATTTAAAAAGAAAAATCCAAACAACAAGGAATTTGAGTAGAAAAGTTAAAAAATTGTCAAGTTTTGTGAAGTTTAGAAATTCGTCATCAACAATTGAAGACCGAAGACCGAAGATTGAAGACGTTTCTATGGTTTCTTATGAGAGAGTGATATTAATTGCCGATCGGGTGAGAAGTGAGTGAGTACTCACACCCCTTACTAATGGTTGATTTCCTTTCTTAGAGATCATTAGAAAAAGATTCTTTTTGTCCACACTTTTGTGGAGTCTCCAGATTTTATTTCGGAAGGTTATCCTTCTTACCTACAACGTGTGCAGGATTTCTCTCTTTACTCCTGCCTGCACACGGAGAAAAGAAGCTTTAAAATTACCCAAAATTGAGCCAAAGGGCAAAATTGTCACTTCAAAGCAATAGCGGATACTATACGGAGGTGAGCCATGGTGAAGGGTGCAAATTAAGATGGCCCTTATCGATGAGTGGTGCCCAAAATCTTTGTGGTTATCCCTTATCCTACCAGTGGGGTGGATAAATCCAGGTTCTTACATAATACCAGAATTCGGAGAAGAAATTTATTTCTTCTTCTTCGAGTTTAAATGCGTGAGGCGGCACATCCGAGTTTATCGGAGGAGAAGGAAAGTGAAAAATGGCACCGAGTGCTTGAGAGAAGAAAGTTGAGATCGAAATTCATAGAGAGTTGAGACGGGTTGCAGCCAGAGAGGAGAAAGAACATGGTATCGAATTTAGGTTGTTGATGATGCAATTCAGAGATGATAAAAAAGAGGATCTGAGGTTGCTGAATCCGTAACAGAAATTGAAGATGGAAGAATTTGTTTAAGGTTCATGAAATTGAAAGATGGGTTGTTGATTATGAGGGTTTTCATGGATTCGAGGTTGGCGAGTTTTGCCATGGGTATAAAGACAGATACACAAAGAACAAGAAGGGGATCTGATTAAGATGGTGAATAATTTCGGGGTATCTGAGATTGAAATGGAGATTAAGATTATGAAGCTATTGAATGAGAAAATGGGTTTCAAATGTAATGAAATTGGATTATTTGAGCCTTGCCGGTGATGCATGTTTTTGTTTTGGTAGTAAAAGAGAGGGTGGATTGAATCTGGTTAGATGTATGTTTAGGTTGCGGGGAATTGATAGTGGCGGTGTTGGAGTCACAATGAAGGGTTAGCTTTGTTGCGAGTTCAAGATGGTTATGAAGTTGCGGGGATTACCCATTGGTGTTATGAATCGAGGTGGAAGTGTTGCTCGATCTTGGGGAGAAATTTGTCTGCGACTAGAGAGTCGATGGATGAAGTTGAAAATGGTGGTATGATGCTGTTGCTCAGTTGCAGGGTATGGAGAAGAAATGTGACATGTGAATGTGTGTTATTGAGCTGAGAAGTTTGTTGAACCTACAATTGGAGTTACAACTGATTTGTGTGGTTGTGAAATGCAAGAATTGCAACATTTGCGCTGAACAGAAATGGCATAGATGGCATGGTGGTTGTGCAGGTGCACTGGTGTTGTGATGAGTGCCAAATAGTGCATATTTATACACCTTTTTATTGGCATTTTACTCATCTTTTGCGCTTAGAAATCAGATATTATCCCAGATTCTGTGTTTTCTTTGTTTTCAAGAATAAATATTTGTATTAATTAATTTTGTGTTTTTAGGTAATAAATAAAGCTCGGGAATGCGAGGAGCCAAAGAGCGAAGGTGGAGTCAAACATCGTGGAGCGGATTAGCCAAAGCCCGCGCGCAAAATCAGTTGCAACTTGACAAGGAAGACTTGGGCTAGAGCTACCCATGACCCGGATCCGAGCCCGCTCACTCGAGCCATTGAGATCTCCTTAGCTACATCCAATGGTCGCTCCATCACTATACATCACCTCTTGATGCTCCGTGCAACACCAGATCGCTCCAAAACCGCTTACCATCCTCGACCGTTCGGATCTTCTCCGGCTAGATCCCTACGCTCGCTGGGCCCTTCTCATCAAACCTAGCTTGTGCCCGGCTCAACGCCGAAATGACCCTACCCTATACCCCCACTCGACGAGACCATTCTTCACTCCATCTTCTCTTTCTTCTCCTCTGCTCTCTCCGTCTCCATCGAGCGAGCTCTGCTCTTGACACCACACCACCTCCGTCCTTCACCCGACCAGCAACCCTCACCACCACCATCTCGACACACAACCACACCACCGCTCACTGCTCTACTTCTCTAGCGCTAGTTTTTCTTCCTTAGCCTCTATCAACCCTAGAAGCTAATTTAGAAAAAGCTAGAGCTAGGGTTGCCCTAACCAGCGCATGGAGTTCTCCGAGCACGATTTGACAAGAGGAGAACGATTGAGTATGGGTTGAATTATTATTCATTTAATTTTAATTTTTAATGAATTAGGGTTTGGGAATTTTAGGGTTTCTTTGTGCATGTATAAATATCGGTGAAGGATGAGTGTAGAAGACACGCTTTGGGTTAGCAGTGTCATTTAGGTTTAATTTTGTGTTTTAATTTAGTGTGAGGGTTTGAGATGAAACCTAATTCACGGTTGTGTTTAAACTCGGTTGAAATGTTCTTGTATGCTTAATATTTATTAGATAACTTCAATTTTATCACTTGACTCTTTTCTCTCACGGTGCATACCAAAGCCATGGATGCTGTTGTAGTTAGGTTATCTTGAGTTGAGAGTGATTCAGCTCTTGTTTCAATTATTAAATGCTAATTCCTTTGATTAGTTATACTTGATTAGATAACTAATGCTCTGGGTTAGTACCCTTAGCTGGTATTTGAAGTTTTACATGGAGAAACTCCTTAGTTAAGTGGCAGAATTGACACACTGCCCTTAGCTGCTATAGGAACAAGACATTTAACTTAGTTGAAAGCACATACTAGGAATTTAGTGGTGGAATTGATAACCCAAACATACCTTTGTCTCATTTTATACCTTAGTTTAGGATCACATTTAAACATCGGCCGTATCGGCACATTATCATCTGTTGTCACTCATACTCACCCGAAATTCGATTAGCCAAGCCTTAGATCATATAAGAAGCACCCCTCGTCCTTGTGGGATCGACCCGTACTTGCCGCGTCTCCAATAGACGCCGTGCACTTGCGGTATAACCCGTAGGCCGTATATATATGTGTGGGGGTGCATTTGCATGAGTGGTGACAGACTCGGCCGGCAAGAGCTAGGGTGACATCAGAGCATTTGCATGAGTGGGGGTGCATTTGCATGAGTGGGGGTGCATGAGTGGTGACAGCTCATGAGTGGTGACAGCTCATGAGTGGTAACCCAACATGCTCATGAGTGGTGACAGCTCATGTGTGGGTTACCACTCATGCAAATGAGTGGTGACTTGACTCATGAGTGGTAACCCAACATGCACCCCCACTCATGCAAATGCACCCCCGCAACACGGCCTACGGGTTGAGCTGTCACCAAACCTGAGCTGTCACCACTCATGCATTTGCATGAGTGGTAACCCAAACCTGAGCTGTCACCATCCCTGCAACAGCCGCAACACCTCTTTAACTCTTATTTTCTCTTTCTTAGCTTCTGCATCCCTTGAAGCTAACTTAGAGAAAATAAGAGCTAGGGTTTCACCAACTGTGGAAGCATGGAGCGATTCAAAAACTTGGTAGGCCTCTAAAGGTGTTTATATTTATGACCTACATGTTATAATCCGCAAGTGCACGGCGTCTATCGGAGACGCGGCAAGTACGGGTCGATCCCACAAGGACTTGGGTGCTCTGATATTGATCTAAGGCTGCTTCAACTGAGTTCTAAAAGTGACAAGTAACAACAGATTGTAACATAGATATTTTTGTGCCGATACGGCTGTTTTTGAAGTGAAATAAACTTAAACTAAGGAAAGCAGTGACAAAAGGGTGCTTGGGTCTTCATTCCACCACTTGGTTCCTAGTATGTGTTCAACTAGATTGAGTTTTCTTGTTCCTATGGTAGACAAGTGAGGTGTGTCAATTCCATCACCTAGCTAAGGAGTTTCTCCTTGTGATACTCCAATATCAGTGAAGTTACTAACCAGGAGCTTTGGTTGTCTAATTAAGCACAACAGTCAAGGGAATTAGCATTAGGGCCTAAGGGTTGAGTGCAATACAACAACACGGTTGTAGTCTAACTACAATGGATCTATTTAAAGTATCCATTGTGAGAGTAAAGTGTTGGGTATTAAGATTGAAGTTATCTTTAAATTTAAGCACTCAAGACAACACAAAGGCGAATTGAATTCATACATGGAATTAGGGTTTCATGAAACCCTAGCAAACTAAATTAAAACAGAAATTAAACCTAAATGACTGCCCTGGCTAATCCAGGCGTTCAATGGATAGCTTAATATCAACTGAGGCACTTAACTAATTCCTAGTATTAGCTGTCTTGTCATAGTACAGCTAATCACAAATCTGTTTCATTTCTCAGGTGATTAAACTTATCCTAAGATGGATACTCTAATCACAATTAAAGTATTTTTCCCTAGTACTAGTTTGTCTTCTCGGGGCACAACTAGTCTAAGAATCCATATTGTTCAATGAAGCATGAATTGCACACATTTAACATAGAAATAGCCTGACTACAATGCATACAGAAAATTGACATACATTGTGAAAGTAATATGCAAAAGTGTTTAGATTAAATGTATCCTAAGCATTAAAGCACAATCAAGAACAATTACAAAATATGAACAACTCTTAGCAACAGATTTTTAGGTTTCATCTCAACCCTAGCCACAGTGATTGAAACATCAAAGTAAAACTACAAGTTAACCCTAATTGACTGCACTGGCTAGTCCAGGCGTGCCCAAAAACAACTTCTCTCCCTCCTATTTATACATGCAACCCAAAATACCTAACCCTAATTCTCAAAATCGAAATTAAAGATAAAATAAACAAAATATTGTAGTTTATTTTTGCTACCACCATGGTAAAGAGAATTTAAAAAAAGAAAAATCCAAACAACAAGGAATTTGAGTAGAAAAGTTAAAAAATTGTCAAGTTTTATGAAGTTTAGAAATTCGTCATCAACAATTGAAGACCGAAGACCGAAGATTGAAGACGTTTCTATGGTTTCTTATGAGAGAGTGATATTAATTGCCGATCGGGTGAGAAGTGAGTGAGTACTCACACCCCTTACTAATGGTTGATTTCCTTTCTTAGAGATCATTAGAAAAAGATTCTTTTTGTCCACACTTTTGTGGAGTCTCCAGATTTTATTTGGAAGGTTATCCTTCTTACCTACAACGTGTGCGGGATTTCTCTCTTTACTCCTGCCTGCACACATGAGAGACTAAAAAAGCGATCTTTTTGAGTGCAATTATCATAAAACCCTAATGGTGAGGCAGAAGTTGAGACTTATGATCACAATCGAATCCGAATTCTTTCATATGGTATGGTTACTTCTCGCTCAAAGACTTAAGGATGAGAATGCGTTCTTCGATAGTTCTAACTTCATTACTAGCATGCAGAAACTCTATGTCCTCATAGCTTCTTGGAGGCTTGAGACTCTTTTACACTCTGAAGTTGGAGAAGGTTTTGTGGGTACACCTCTGGTAAACCCTCACGAGACTACAAATCGTCCACTAGGGACACCTAGGGGTTTAAAGGCTTAGTGCATACGCTAAATGCATTCGAGAGACCTACGACAGTGGTATAGTTAGGATTTCTTAATTTCTGTTTCACTTGAGGACAAGTAAAATTCAGGTTTGGGGGTATTTGATGAGTGCCAAATAGTGCATATTTATACACCTTTTTATTGGCATTTTACTCATCTTTTGCGCTTAGAAATCAGATATTATCCCATATTCTGTGTTTTCTTTGTTTTCAAGAATAAATATTTGTATTAATTAATTTTGTGTTTTTAGGTAATAAATAAAGCATGGAGAATCTGAGGAGTCAAAAGAGCGAAGAATTGAGTCAAGCATCTATGGAGCAGATAGCCAAAGCCCGCGCGCGAATCAGTTGCAACCCAACAAAGAAGACATGGGCTAGAGCTACCCGAGACCCGGATCCGAACCCGCTCGTCCCGAGCCGTTGAGATCTCGCCCAGACGCATCATACGGTCGCTGCCTCCACGTGCATCGAAGATCGCTGCTCCCGTGCTACACCAGATCACATCAAAAACCGGCTACCTCTCTCGGTAGATTCAGATCGCTTGACCGCTCCATCCAACGCTCGCTAGGCTAGTCTCATCATTCCCTGATGCACCCGCTCAACACCACAACACCCTATACCTATACCCCCATCGACAGACCCATTCCCTCTCTTCTTCTTTCTCTTTATTTTCCCTGCAACCCTCTGCAAAAACCATTTCCCATCACCCGACCACCTCTGCAGAGCCGCTCCACCTCCATCTCCTCCACCATCTCGTCTGACACCACCTCCATCACCTCCTGACGCAGCAACACCATCCCCGGCAACGGCGCCAAAAACTTGGTAGGCCTCTAAAGGTGTTTATATTTATGACCTACATGTTATAATCCGCAAGTGCACGGCGTCTATCGGAGACGCGGCAAGTACGGGTCGATCCCACAAGGACTTGGGTGCTCTGATATTGATCTAAGGCTGCTTCAACTGAGTTCTAAAAGTGACAAGTAACAACAGATGGTAACATAGATATTTTTGTGCCGATACGGCTGTTTTTGAAGTGAAATAAACTTAAACTAAGGAAAGCAGTGACAAAAGGGTGCTTGGGTCTTCATTCCACCACTTGGTTCCTAGTATGTGTTCAACTAGATTGAGTTTTCTTGTTCCTATGGTAGACAAGTGAGGTGTGTCAATTCCATCACCTAGCTAAGGAGTTTCTCCTTGTGATACTCCAATATCGGTGGAAGTTACTAACAGAGCACCTTTGGTTGTCTAATTAAGCACAACCGATCAAGGAATTAGCATTAGGGCCTAAGGGTTGAGTCACTTGCAATACAACAACACAGTTGTAGTCTAACTACAATGGATCTATTTAAAGTATCCATTGTGAGAGTAAAGTGTTGGGTATTAAGATTGAAGTTATCTTTAAATTTAAGCACTCAAGACAACACAAATAAGATTGAATTCATACATGGAATTAGGGTTTCATGAAACCCTAGCATGTTGGCAAGTGAGAATGATTATAAAATGGTGATGATGTTATAGCTGCTATTGAAGCAAAGGAGGAGCTGTTGGTGCAACTGCAGATTAGATGGCTAGGAAGTTATCATTGCTACAGTCAAGACCATGGGTTCGAGAGAATATTGAAGATGTGTGTTAGCTGAGACAAAGAATGAGTAATGATTTGAAGCTCTGTTGCTGTATGGAGTGAAGTGATGCTGCAATGGACTGAAGTATTGTAGGTGCACTGGTTATATTATGAGATGCAGAGCTTAATTGCAGCTGTGTTATATTGCTCAGGGGAATGCAATGGCTGTTGTGGTGGTTTGTGAATGAATGTATGAGATACAGTCTCAGAGTTGGAGCAAGAACCCTGAGAAGAGCATGAGTTGCAGCTGCAAGAGGAGTCTGTGATGCAGATGGAGAATAAGCTGGTGTTTTAGTGAGATAAGAATACAGGTTGCAGTCAAGCTTTGTGTTGGCATGACTATAGTGCTGTGTTGGCTCGAGAACAATGTAGATGAATATTAGGCTTTGATTGAATCAATTGAAGTGGTGGAATATCTTGGGAAGTGCTACAGGTGATGAATATATATAACAGTGATGCAATTGGCAGCCAGGGCCATGATGGCTGGCAATGAAGTAATGACAATGATGGTGCATCAGTGGCTTGTCCTGGCAAATTGATGGGCTGAGCAAGGTTACAGGGCAGGATTTTTCAAGCAGAAGCACAATGATTGTGCATCTCACAGTTTAGCTTTGTGCAATGGCTCAAGGCACGGCATTTCGCTCAAGGCAGTGATTCACATCTGAGTCATGTTCTGACTCGGCCTGACATGTGCTGATCCGATCCAACTCAGACCTGACCCGAGTTGACTCAGCATTGACCGATCCGACCCGTTGACCGGTGGCCGGGCGGACTTTGCCGGTCACCGGAGCATTTTCGCGACTTTACGGCGATTTAGACCACAATACCGGACTTCGGCGACGATTTTTGGACGTATTTTCTACACGGGTTTCTCTCTCTCGTGGGCTTGGTGGACTTTCATCTAATGGACTTTGAAGGATTGACCTAATTTTGGAAGGAGAGAAAGGCTATAAAAAGAGGAATTCTACAACTTTTGGAGATCTTATCTCATATCTTATTCTTGGAACTTTGGAGAGCCGTTTTTGGTTGCACAACTAGGGTTTGCTTTTGTTCATCTTCTTCTTTATTCCATTGATATTTTTTTGTGATGAACTCCATAGCTATGAGTAGCTAAATTCTCTATTATTGGTTAAGGATGTAGTCCGATTTCTAAAACTTGTGTTTGCTTTATGTATTAGTTTTCTCTCTTGTTTATCGTTCAATTCTCTGCGGTTTCTATGATCACATGATTGAAGTATTGTGATAGGATTATGGTGTTTGATTAGTTAAGTGGCCAATTAATTGAACTTGCATCTTAGTCCATAGCTATTTTAGGGTTTTTCATCAAGCGATAACCTTGAATACAAGTAGCATGATATGTTTACATCTTGTAGTGATACACTCTCGTAATCATATGTAGAGTTTGACCATTGTCCGAATTGTTTTGCGCAACGCATGACAATTGCATTGATTAGCCTATTTCTGAAACTTAATGCTCCTAGGAATTGAACTTGATTAGCGCAAAGGCGTTAGGTTATTCTTTAGGTAGAATTCACATACGCACCCTAATGTGTGTGTTGATGAACTTGAGAAATTAATAGATTATCTTGCTTTCTTGATTCTCTAGGCTTTTGATAACACAAGAGATTAAATCGTAATTCTATTCATATATGCAAGCACATGTCTAAAATTGAAGATGAATTCCTTGACCAATATCTCTCTCCATTGATTATTCTCTACAATTTACTTTGTTCTTAATTTACTTTTATTGCTTACTTTAAATTCAGACAACTCCCCAATCGGTTACTTTAAGAAATTGATTACGAAATAACTACAATCGCCTCCCTGTGGATACGAACTCTTTCTTATCATATACTTCATTCATATATTATTGAGTAGGAAAGTGAAATTATTTTTGTGTCGGCTGACAACCGATCAGCGGCTAGGGCCAAGGTAAGTGTGTTTGGCTTGGCGTGGTGTGATTAGCGTAGCTAGGGCCAAGGCAAAGTGCATTTGGCATGGCGCGGCTAGCTTGGGCTAGGTGTGGCTGGCATGATTTGCCATTGGCACGGAGGTGCGGCTAGCTTGGGCTAGGTGTGGCTGGCATGATTTTCCATTGGCACAGAGGTGCGGCCAGCATGGTTGGCATGCTTTGGCGCGTTTTGGTGTGGCTGGCATGATTTGGCATTGGTACAGAGGTGCGGCTAGCTTGGGCTAGGTGTGGCTGGCATGACTTGCCATTGGCACGGAGGGGAATTAGGTTTTTGTTCGTTGTAACCCTAATTTGAAAAAATACCCCTATTAATTACGACTACATGCATTAAATGTCCTAATAAATGTGTCCTTTTTGGTGACATTAGGTTATTTGGGGTTTTACGATTTTACCCTTTGTTTAAAAACCACCATCAACACCTATGTTATTACTATCAAAAAATCATTGACAAATGGTTGCATTTATGGATCCTTTTATACCTATGTCACCTGTTTCATTATGATTTTAGAAAAACCTAAATGGTTGGATATATTGATCCTAACATCTCTACTAAATGTAGTTTTTATATGGTTTGGATGTGTTACCTTCAATCCAACCAAAACCATTTAAACTTGTCCCATTACCTTCGAATCGGTTGGGAATAGTAGGAATTCTTTTCAGACTTGGTCGTGTTACTATGTTGTGTGTGATTTATTGTCTGTTTGAAACCTATGTAATTGTTGGAAAATTTCGGGTCCATCATGTAATTGTTGAAACCTCTGTATTTGTTGTCGATGTTGAATCGGATTATCAATATAGTACTTGAGGCTTGCCTCTTTTTCGAAAAAATAAATAAAACATCTTTTAAAGGTTCGGATGTCCGGTGCAAGAAGAGTTTGTGTAACCCTAAGTTTGCGGTAATAATAAGGCTTCAACCAAGGTAAAAATTATATGTTGTTGATGTATTTATCCCTTTGTTTGGCATACTGTTTATACATCAAGCGGAATTTTTGTACTGATCGGGGAGCTTGAATGAGTGTGAGCAAAACCTCTTTTTTAGTATGGCGAAACTTGAATGAGTGTGAGCAGAATCTCTATTTTTGTATGGGCTAAATCGGTGTTTAGTCAAGAAAAGGAATAAGTTGGCTATGTGCGAATGGCCTGTGTTGTGAAATATAATGTCGTTGTCAAGGTAAGGATGGCCAGGGCCGTACCAAGCGTTTTATAGGCCCTAGGCGAAAATCGAAAATAAGGGCCCTAAAAAAAATTTTGCCGATTGTTTAAGTAAAAAGATCAATAACTACATAAGTATGTATAAAAAAAAAAAAAAGAGAGAAAAAAACGCAAACATAAGTATGTAGTAAAATTTTCAATTGGAAACAACTAGACAAAAGTAGTTACTCTACGAAAAATTGAGCTTACTGGCCTCCTCTATGCAAATTCATTAATTATCATAACGTAATCAATGTTATTCACCTTCCTCGCACTAAAGTCAATGGATTCCGACAACTCTATCAAAGTATCCCATATTTCAGGAAGATCGTATTGCTTTGACACTCACTATATATATTTCTCATTGAGTATCTGTCAACGGCTTAATCTGTGCCCATATCAATGATGTCATGTAGATTTAAATATAAATAAAAATAAAATTGAAGAATCCTCTGTTGAAAATTTGAAATAGATTTTAACCGATGAACTTACCGAAATGAATGTTGAAATTAAGATGAAGAGACAAGTGCTCCGGGAATGATGAAACGTAAATGGATTTGTCAGTTAGGTTTTACCTTTGTACACTAGACAGTCGGATACTAAGTGAGGCTAAAAAATATAATAGTTCACTAGGCCAAAATAGTAAAGACTTGGGCTGACAGTGGTTTATTATTATTTTCCTACGACGGGCGAATACACCGGCATAAAAAAAATGAGGCCCCCTATAATCCGGGGGCCCTAGGCAATTGCCTGTGTTTCCTAATGACTTGGTACGGCCCTGAGGATGGCACTCTGCATAATTTAACCTTGTGAGTCTGCATAATTTAACCTTGTGAGTCTGTAACACCATGCTCCACTTAAAAGAAACGTTTGTGTCCATTCACCATCTCGTACACCGGAGTGCTTCAAAAGAAGAAGAAAAATCTCGTATACCGACATAGTATTATTTGGCTTGAGATATTTATATGTATTGAATTATACAACCACTCAGCTCGTATACCAAAAAGACCCAACGCCAAATTCAATTGAATGAATGATACATAATCTTAGACCCACTGCTACCTACCATCACCAAACAAAAGAACATCCACGTGACTCACGCACATCTTATCATATAATTATGGGTTGTTTTTGTTTTGGTTTTATGATTGTTTTGGGTGTTTGGTTGGATGTTGAAAATCTTCTCGGCAGATGTGCAAAATCGATAAAGATTTTTTCTGGACTGTTGAGAAGTATCGACTTGTTTCCGGTGAGGTTTCTATTTACCAGCCCTCAGAAAATCTGGATTACTTTTGGCCTTCTATTATCTCTACCTTTAAGATAGTGGAAATATTTGAAGAACCCAAATCTGGTTCCTCTCTCTTTCAGAAACCCATCATTAAAATGGTATATATGTATAGCCCAAAATACACGATCTACGATTAAGATTATTAGATCTATAATTTCATTTTTTTTTATATGGACTTAATTAGCCTTTATTATTTTTATAAAAAAAAAATTGTTGATTTGGATAGTGAATTAGTGAGCGTTTTGCATGGTTAATTATCAATTCGGTTAGTTGACTTAATTGTGCAAGGAAATATAACGTAACAAGGCCAGCTGGGCAGGGGTGCAAATGCAACCCCTTGCAATAGGCTGGTTCCGCCCTTGTATTTAAGATTCGGTTTTTAGGATACTAATTAACTTATTTACCTCACAACAAGGTAATATATTTAAGTTCCCGTAATTTTAGGATTTAGTGTTACATCGTTAATATATATACCAACAGAATTTGGACTAGGGAAACGGATTTTGAATATTGGCTAGGTATGAAACATGTGATTATCATCGATCACCACTCAATGAAAAGTGCGATTTTCACCGCCGCATAATGACGGGTGAAAACTGAATAATCACTGAAAATTTGAATTTTCACGAATATCATATTGTAATTACGGATGAAAATTTGAAATTTGCGATGAAAATCGGAACAATTAAAGAAAACTTAAATTTTCACGATTATCATATTTTAGGAAATTAGTTTAAGGAAACCAGGAGTTATTTTAGGGATTACAACTAGTCACTATTCTTTCTTCACGTTTTTTGTTTTTTTTCTTATAATGAAATTAATTTAGGTTAAAGGTTATTTTTGTAATCATGTCATATACTCATCATATTTATAGATAATTATGAATTTTTTATATATGGAATGTTAATGATGGGTTATTAATACTCCCTCTGTTTTTTGGAAAAAAAGATACTTTTACTTTTTCATTTTAGCCTAAAAATAGGTCAAATTGAAAAAGTGAAAAATATCTCTTTCCTAAAAACGGAGGGAGAAAAAGTTGTTTTGGGCTAGGAAAAAAATTCTCCGTATAGAAATCAAAACAGCAAATTCTACGACTAAAATGTGCACTTTTCATTTTCTTAATGTGCAGGGGAGGTTTTCGTCGATACAATTGCTGCGTAGAAAGAAGGAATGAGAGAAGAGATTGGGAAGAATACAGAGGAAAAAAAGATAGAAATCCGAGTTACTGTTATACCCTTTCGTTTTAAGGAATTTTCTAGAGTCGATAATTTAAATGAGGGTTAGTTGGTAAATTAGGGGGTCTCCTACCAAAAATACCTCTTTTCTTTATATTAGTATAATCTTTATATTAGTATAAGATAAGATAAGATTAGCCGGTAAACCACTAAAGTTTCTTATATTTATTTAGTGAATCAATGTGTGTCGCAACGTTCCTCGATATCGAACCATGCTACTATGTACGTCAAGGAGGTAATGTCTTCTTTTTTTTTCTTTTTTTTTTTTCTTTTTTTTTTTTTGGCTATTATGTTTTGGTACGTATCTCACCTTGTATGTATGTCGGTATAACAATAAACAAATAAAATTATGAACGTAAATATCACCACGTGTCACACAATATGAGATTTTCGTTTTGCTATAAAAACCCTCTAAAATCCTCACAAACATCATCCAAATCATTCACAAAATCAACTCATGGGGGCACCTAAAATCAACCACATTTTTCTTTTCCTTCTTTCTATTCTTCTTCTCTCTTTAGCTACCATCTCCACATCTGATGTAAGTTCCTAGTTCCTACTCGGTACTCACCATTTCAACTCACTCTATATATCTTCCGATCTAATGTCTTTTTTTTTTCTTGTATATAATTGCAGGAAGATTGTGTGTACACATTGTACGTAAGAACTGGATCAATCATCAAAGGAGGAACCGATTCAAAAATATCTCTAACACTTTACACTATAAAAGGCGAGTACATTAACATTCCAAATATTGAACTATGGGGTGGATTAATGGAACCAGGGCATGATTATTTCGAAAGAGGTAACACTGATATTTTCAGTGGGAGAGGATATTGTTTGAAAGATCCGGTGTGCAAAATGGACCTTACGTCTGATGGTACAGGTTGGGGTCATGGTTGGTTTGTTCACTATGTTGAAGTCACAACTGCCGGTAAACATGAAAAGTGTGAGAATCAGTATTTTGATGTTGAGCAGTGGCTTGCTACTGATACTTCTCCTTACAATCTCACTGCAATTAGAGATAACTGTCATGGTGACAAATTCTCGTACAGTAGACTGGAATCAAAGACAGAAGCTAGCACATAGGTTTTACATGTATGTAAACCTTAATGAAAGAGTGATTTGGCAGTTTTCATTTGTATGTACTTGTAGCAAGGAATTGCTTTCTCTAATAAACAGTTAAGATCTTGGATCTGTAATTGCTTGTTTATGTTCTGTTTTGTGTATCAACTATGAACCACAAGCTTTGTGTGGAGAATCGACTCACAAATAGTCCCCATGATGTAGATCTTTTTGGCGTCGTACATGCAATAATGGCATAACTTAGTGGTTAACATGCAACATGTGGCCTAGAAAAATATCACCAACTCCACTTTATGGTAGCTAGATATTCAACTTCAGCTGATGTACATTTTAGACAAGATGTTTACTGAGTCTATCCATGTGACGCACATTTCGTAGCATATTCGCTTCAGTTGATTCCCTGAATAATCAATTCTTCACAAAAGCAGGCCATGATGGCCGAATTTTGGGTGTCTTTCTCTACATGTCCATGACTCTCCATTTTGTTTCATGACTTCTTCTACTGGTAGTATATTTTAGTCCAGGTGTGAGGTAAGTGGTGATCACGTTTATTAATTAAGGCTTAGTTTGGTATTGCTTTGAGCTTTTTACTGCATGCGTTGCGATCTTGTCTTTGTGAGAAAAAACGATTAGGCGTTTGGTAAAATATTAATTAAAGTTAAAGTCGATTAAAAAAACAATCAAAGTGTGTTTGGTAAAATAGATTCAACCATTCTTTGTTGTGGCAAATGACAAAAACAGACATATCTCTAAAAATAGTTTTATTCAATTTTATTGGGGTTAAAAATAATTAATTTTTTTTACTATTAAATTTATGAAAACGTCTAAAGAAATCAAACACAACTTTTGGTTGGTAGCCTAGCAACAAGCTGGGCTCCAACTCCTCTTTGAATAGCAACGCCTAATCTATGAAAAATAAAACTAAAACCATTAAAGCGTCATTACTAACTAAACAATTCTTTAAACGCTTGAAAAAACATAATTATTACTATTATTATGATTGTTAATAGATTAAATATAAATAGATTAAATATTAAATTTTACTAATTTTACTATTAAATATAAATAGATTAAATATTAAATTTTACTAATTATTACTATTATTATGATTGTTAAGAAAAATTAATTTTATTTAACCAATTTTAAATATATATAATTTTCAAACAAAAAATAAACTAAAATTAAGTAATTATTTAAAATTTGTTTTTATTTTTATTTTTGACAAATTAAATGAAATGATATCATACAATAGTTTGAAAATAAAATATTTAAAGAATAAAATATAAGAAATAAAAATTGATTGTATATATATTTAAGGGTAATTTTTGTCATTTACAAAATAAAATAGGGACAAAAAAGATAAATCAAGCATTAAATTTTGGTGGGACCATAGCTTATGCTTTTGTAGCTTTTAAAAGCTCCTCCTCCCAAGCTTTTTAAAAATTGAGGAATCTGGGAAGTGCTTTTGATAATAAGCACTTTGATTTTTTTTTACCAAACACCAATTTCAAAAATTATTGACATATATAGGTTTTGAAAGTGCTTTTGCAAAAATAAAAGCATTACCAAACCCGGCCTAAATCAATTGACCCAAACGTCAATGAAAATGTAGTAGTGTTATTGGGTTCAAAATCAAACTTGTGCTTCTCGCCTACTTGTCTGGGTATCAAATTCCAATCTAGCAAGGTTCAAAATCATTGTGGACTTTTTTTTTTTTTTTTATTTTGACAGACTATTAAAACATCCTGGCTTAATTGGGGTATACCTAAATTAATTGGGGTATACCAAATGAGACAAAATAAGGTCATTTTGAAGTAAAACAGAAAGCCCCTTATCCATATATTTACAAAAATGGTTAATCTACCCTTGATTAATTAACACTAATAAATGTGATTAGGATAATTAATTTAATTAGTTAATTAGTTGATTAAAATTTTGAAATTAGGTTATATTTTAGATTGAACTCATGGATGTGGGTATATTTTTGAGATTTTTTTTTTTCATTTTAAGAATTCTACTTGTAACAGAAATGAAATCGTACTACCCAAACACTTATATATATGGGATTGTAGAGCTGCTGGGCGATTTTATACTCAAAATTACAGAAGGAATCAACATTTTCGATTACGAAAATATGAAAAGTCGGCAAGGTCTACGGATGAAGAACATCTGGATAATATCTGGCCAAGCAAGGTCGCGGATGAAGAACATGCAGAAAACTTATGGCGGCAAAGGTCGATAAAAAATACCACGACTATAGGATTTTTGACATACGAGAGAAGGTGTTACAAATGCATGATTAGTCGGCAGGTATTAATTTCATAACATGCAAGCTAAAATATAGTCGGCAAGGTATAGAGATGGATATCTTGTCGACCCTGTAACTGCTAATTTCAAAGATGAAAAGTCGGCATGGTATTCAACCTTATCCCCCGCCGACTATATTTTTGTCGGCAAAGTCAACAAAAAATACCCTGCCGACTTTTGGTTCGTTTTGATTCTTCGTCGTTTTTCTTTATGTATAGTTAGAGTGTATAAGAAAGATTTTGATTTTTTTTTAATATGTTTTGGTCGACATGGTTTTTTAGTACGGGCAATTTGGTCTTTTATCATGTTTTAGACACCCCTTAACACACTAGTTTGGATAAGAATAAAATGGTTATACCCCAATAAATCTGGGTATACCCCAATCTCGCCAGGATTGCCAAAACTGATTTTTTTTTTTCGAAACTAATGCATTTTTGGTAGATCCCATAAATTGTAGTCCATGACATTAACCTTTTGTTTTTTTAGGTGTTCAGAAGAGCTAAATTGTAGCTCATCAATTAAAAAAAAGATTTTTTTGGGGACCAGTCTTTTTTTAGGGGACCCTTAAGTTATAAGCCCATCAATCCTTTAGTTTTAAGGGGTGTCCTAACTTCTAGTAAACGTCTAAGTTATGCCTGCATTTATATCTAAACCTCATACCAAAAACAAAATCAAGACCCTCTCTTAGCCGAACAAAACAAATTCTCTTCTTCCTCCCCCTTTATAAATGTTTCTCATTTTCGATCCAAAAAAATCGTCATGAATCTCATTTCAAAATGACTGCATAAAACACTGTAATCGAGATAAAAACTCTGAATCTACGGATGCCAACTCTGGCAATTCAATTTAATCTACCCCAAGTTGAAGAAGAACTTGAAAAAACAGCAGCAGAAGTTGTGCCCTAAATCGAAGCTTTAACTCGTTAACCAAATCGTTGTTTTCCGCTATATATAGTTGAAAATCGTTTCCGCCGATTTTGGTAAATTCGGTAGGTGAGTGAGAAACTGATTTAAACCCTAAACAAATGTGCTTGCACGTGAGCACTTTATAGATCCGAGAGATCAATATGTACAAGTCCGGCCTAAACCAAGAAATGGCGTTCCGGATTTGCTTCGGTCACAAAGTGGAGGAGAAGGGTTGATTTGGGGAGGGAAGCTAAGAAAGGTGTTGAGACCGGAATAGTGCAGGAGAGTAATGTCTCGACTTGTATCGAGAAAGTGAAAGCTTAGGAAGCTTGCAAGAGATGAAAGCTTTTGGAGAGCTTGCAAAGTTGCCTTTTCTGAGAGTGTTGTATTTTTCTCCTCACCGAGACTTGTTGTCTGGTGGAAATAGGTAAGACCTATTTATACAAGTCGAGATTGAAACGTATCCTGGCCTCATGAAGGAAGAGAGTAAAGGGTGAAATAATGGGAGGAGGTGGTAACCGCATGGTGTTAATGGGTGAACACGTTTTCACCATTATTTCCTCATTTATTTGATCGCTTTATTCCTATTCACGCTTTCTTAATGTAAGCGTAGTGCCTTCATGTGTGACCGCCAAACCAAGACCTGGAAAGCATCCCCCAGTTTGTGTTGATGTCTGGAGTGTTGGTTGCATCTTGAGTGCAAGTGGTGCTGCTAGGGGCACATGTGGCATGTGCGGAATGCCTTTGTTTGAGAGTTGCACCTCGAGCGCAAGTGGCAATGCCAGAGCTGCTAGTGGCATGTGTGGCATGTGCCAATGGCATGTGTGGAATGCCTTGGTGGTAGGTTGTACGTTGAGTGTAAGTAGCAATGCATAGAGCTGCTAGTGGTGTGTGTGGCATGTGCAGAATGCTTTGGCGGTAGGTTGCACGGTTTGCAAGTTAGGCTACCGGGCGTGTGGGTTTTGGCATGTGCCAATGGTGCGTCTGCCAAGTTGGCCTAGGTTGCGCGGCTTGCAAGTTGGGCTGGCATCGTGTTTTGCATGCGCCCGATGGCATGCGTGGCCAAGTTGAATCATGGCCGTGTTTGAAAAAGCTACAAATGAGCGTGTTGGCATGTGCCAATGGCATGCTCGACCATTAGGTCCACGTCACAGTAAGAAAAGCTACCAATGAGCGTGTTGGCATGTGCCAATGGCATGCGTGGCCAATTTTGGTCGCGCCTTGGTAGAAAAAGGCTACCGGCGGCGTGTTGGCATGTGCTAACGGCATGCGTGGCCAATTTGGGTCGCGCCCTGGTAGAAAAAGCTACCGGCGAGCGTGTTGGCATGTGCCAATGGCGTGCGTGGCCAATTTGGGTCGCGCCTGGTAGGAAAAGCTACCGACGAGCGTGTTGGCATGTGCCAATGGCATGCGTGGCCAATTTGGGTCGCTCCTTGGTAGAAAAAGCTACCAATGTAGCGTGTTGGCATGTGCCAAAGCGTGCGTGGCCAATTTGGGTCGCGCCCTGGTAGGAAAAGCTACCAGCGAGCGTGTTGGCATGTGCCAATGGCATGTGCCAATGGCATGCGTGGCCAATTTGGGTCGCTCCTTGGTAGAAAAGGCTACCAGCGAGCGTGTTGGCATGTGCTAACGGCATGCGTGGCCAATTTGGGTCGCATACAGTAGAAAAAGCTACCGGCAGCGTGTTGGCATGTGCCAATGGCATGCGTGGCCAATTTTGGTCGCGCCTTGGTAGAAAAGGCTACGACGAGCGTGTTGGCATGTGCTAACGGCATGCGTGGCCAATTTGAGTCGCACTGGTAGAAAAAGCTACCAGTGGAGCGTGTTGGCATGTGCCGATGGCTTGCGTGGCCAATTTAGGTCGCGCCCTGGTAGGAAAAAGCTACCCGGCGAGCGTGTTGGCATGTGCCAATGGCATGCGTGGCCAATTTGGGTCGCTCCTTGGTAGAAAAAGCTACCCAGCAGCGTGTTGGCATGTGCCAATGGCTTGCGTGGCCAATTTGGGTCGCGCCTTGGTAGAAAGAGCTAACAGCGAGCGTGTTGGCATGTGCCAATGGCATGCGTGGCCAATTTGGGTCGCGCCTTGGTAGAAAAAGCTACCACCGAGCGTGTTGGCATGTGCCAATGGCATGCGTGGCCAATTTGGGTCGCGCCCTGGTAGGAAAAGCTACCAGCGAGCGTGTTGGCATGTGCCAATGGCATGCGTGGCCAATTTGGGTCGCGCCTTGGTAGAAAAAGCTACCATCGAGCGTGTTGGCATGTGCGATGGCATGCGTGGCCAATTTGGGTCGCGCCTTGGTAGAAAGAGCTACCAACAGGCGTGTTGGCATGTGCCAATGGCATGCGTGGCCAATTTGGGGTCGCGCCCCTGGTAGGAAAAGCTACCCGGCGTATTGGCATGTGCCAATGGAATGCGTGGCCAATTTGGGTCGCCCCTTGGTAGAAAAGATACCAGCGAGCGTGTTGGCATGTTCCAATGGCATGCGTGGCCAATTTGGGTCGCGCCTTGGTAGAAAATGCTACCAGCGAGCGTGTTGGCATGTGCCAATGGCATGCGTGGCCAATTTGGCCTAGGTTGCATGATTTGCAAGCCTAGGCGTGGGCGCCATTTTGGCATGGCATGGTTAGGGCCAAGGTAAGGGTGCTTGGCTTGGCGTGACGTGACTAGCGTAGCTAGGGCCAAGGCAGAGTGCGTTTGGCATGGCACGGCTAGCTCGGGCTAAATGTGGCTGGCATGATTTGTCATTGGCACGGAGGTGCGGCTAGCATGGTTGGCATGCTTTGGCGTGTTTGGTGTGGTGGCATGAATTTCCATTGGCACAGAGGTGCGGCTAGCTTGGGCTAGGTGTGGCTGGCATGATTTGCCATTGGCACGGAGGTGCGGCTAACATGGTTGGCATGCTTTGGCGCGTTTTGGTGTGGCTGGCATGATTTTCCATTGGCGCAGTGGTGTGGATAGGGCCAAGGTAAGTGTGTTTGGCTTGGCGTGGTGTGATTAGCAAAGCTAGGGCCAAGGCAGAGTGCATTTGGCATGGCGCGGCTAGCTTGGGCTAGGTGTGGCTGGCATGATTTGCCATTGGCACAGAGGTGCGGCTAACATGGTTGGCATGCTTTGGCGCGTTTTGGTGTGGCTGGCATGATTTTCCATTGGCACCGAGGTGCGGCTAGCTTGGGCTAGGTGTGGTTGGCATGACTTGCCATTGACACGGAGGGGAATTAGGATTTTGTTCGTCGTAACCCTAATTTGAAAAAATACCCCCTATTAATTACTGACTACATGCATTAAATGTCCTAATAAATGTGTCACTGGTGACATTAGGTTATTTGGGGTTTTACGATTTTACCCTTTGTTTAAAAACCACCATCACCATCCGCCAATATATATTAGAAGATTATTTTATGAGAAATCTCTAAAATTCTATACGTTTTTAGTTGATAAATATAGTTGTAACAGTCAAATCTGTTGGGGTTTTGTTCCGTATACCAAACTATATGGCTGAAATTGGACTTTAGGTGACAGTTTTTGAAGCAGAAACAGTGATCTAATGATGTCAAAACCGTGGCTAAAGGGTAGTTTCGGTTTTGGAATGTCTACAAGGTTTGTTTGGATTAGGAAACTTGTATGACGGTTTGGAGGAGTATTTTCCAAGTTTAGGGTTTCCTAATTAAGGTGTGAGACTATTCATAGGAGTTCTAAGACTTGGGGACCAAGGATTTGTCTACTATATAAGAGGGCTTATATTGTGAGTAGAAATTAATTCTCTAGAAGAATCCTCTCTCTTTAAGAGAGTGATTGGGTCATAACCGTTGTGTCCTACGATGGTTGGTGATGGGGAAAAATTCATGTGAGATGAGTGACTTGTAGAAAGAAAGGGTATGGGATGTTAGAGCATTGCTCGGTTGAACCCACTAGCATTGGTATGTCAAGTTAGTTGTCAATTTTAGTTTCCAAAATGCATTCTTGATTTAGTATACTATAGATAGTTTCGGACTAGATTAAGTCTAAGAAGTAGAATCGAAGCTATCCTTGACGGATGAAGTTTGAAGACTACAAGAAGACATCAACAAGGACTTCATCAAAAAAGTTATGTGGTAATTGATTTCATTTGGATTCTAGTTCAATTCAACGTTTCTAATCTATCGAAACAAATGATCACTCTATGGAACAATTCCTATGACGGTAAATGTACACTTATGTATATATACTTGAGGTTATTTGAGCCACGACTTTTGTGACAATAACCTTTATCCCTGGAAAGGTTCTCATGTTATAGTGAATGAGCTTACGAATTCAACGAGCCAAGAATCACTCAATTCCGAGTTATAACAATGAAGTTATGAGTGATTTATTAAAGTAACATTTATAAGTCTTGATGTAACTGTTACAGTTCGTTATAGGAAACGATCCATGGACTGCTTGTAACGGGTCACGGACTTGGGCCCAATTACGTGACTAGAAGTCTTTTTTAGTCAAATTGGTGATGTTTCCTTTTCTAGGCAAGATGGCTATTAATCCAAACATATTTGATTACCTTATTAAAGTGTTTGTAATAACTTTTAATTCCTGCCTAAGTTAAAATGTGATTTATTCACATAAATACAATATATGCTAATAATTATTTATTTAATTATTTATGCAAAATATTTGTAACTTAGGAAAGACTCCCAAAATTAGGAGAGTCTTGAAAAAGAAAAATAGCTTAAACCCTAGCGTAGCTTGCAAGCTAACCTATTCACTATAAATATAGAGTTCGTGAATGCTACAGGTTTTCATCCCCTTTGGAAAATTGGTGTAAGCTTCATAAGGTTGTTTTCCATGTCTTCTGTTATTCGTGAACAAGAGTGAGATAAAAGTCTTTGTATTGGGGATAACAAAGCCGAGTTGGATTTAATCTTCGTGATTGATTATACAACTTGTAATCTAGGTTTTTCACCTCTTGTCTATTCTAAGGTTTTCTCTTCTGATATAAAACCATTCAAGAGTT
>JAJJWW010007630.1:0-61219 GCA_023531295.1 Papaver armeniacum
TAAGTAAAGTTACACATCTAATTAGCATGTGTAACTAGAAATTACACATCTATTTAGTCTGTGTAACTAGAAATTACACATTTATGGGTATTTCAAACCAATTATTAGTTGAAGTATTTGTGGATCAATTCGAAACAAATATTAGTTGAAGTATTTAAACTCCAATTATTAGTTGAATTATTTGTGAATCAGTTCAAACCAACAACAAAAGTAATAGTATTATGCTCTCTTTTTTTCCACTGCATCTTTCTTAATAGCCTATTAATGTGAACAAGAATATTGATTCTTAAGAGGTTTATTAGTATCCGACTCTACTACCCTAATAGATACCACCATTAACAATTAGTGCGAATCAAGTTTCAAATCAAATGATAGTTGAAAAACAGTTTTACAGTGACTAGTAAAGTCATAAAACAACCGATTTAAACATAGAAATCAAACACATTATCAATTGGATTGTCAACCTTCATCATTAAGAAGAAGCCTCTTCCTAATTTCTTGCGTGTTATTCACTTCACGGAGGAGAAAAATGTGTGCACTTTCCTTTTATGTTAAATGTCAAAGATTCGACTCCCGCAAAGAATGACAAGCTTATCGTATCCAACCTTGAATCTGTAAGGCTCCTTAGTTAGTCCCTGCTCATTAGGTAGTCCTTGATTGCTGACAGTATCAGAGTACACCTGATAAAAGAAATAGGATTAGGTAACTTTAACATTATTACATTTTGAAATTTTGATGACAACAACACGTGATGTCCAAGCCATGACCACCAATATTAAGTAACAAAAAAGTACAACACTAATACAACATAAAAATGAAAGGAAAAGATAGGAAATATTATGGGTACTCACTTCATGACTATCTGAGTCAATTCTCAAATAGTTAGCCAGACAAATAAGAAAGGCTCCTCATAAAGTAGTTAAGCTAATTAACAAAAATAAAATAATGAACAATGCGAAAAAAATGAAAGGAAAATTCACACAATCAACATATCCATGACCCAAAGTAGTTTAGGTAGATGATTTGAATACTTTCTGCCTATTTTTCAGTGCTTCTAAATTTTATAGACTTTAGCTTTTGATAATCCTTTAAACACCTAATTTAACCGATACGGAAAAAGAAAAATCAATTAAAATTTTGATAATACCACCACATTCCCCACAACTCAGGATTCAAGACTAAAAAGTGAGTTTTACCTTTTGGTATGCATCATCAATCCACTGCAGGTGTAGAAAGTGAAGATCCGTATGGATTTATACGATTTAAAACAACCGAATATGATTAAAAAACATAGATCTATTTTGTATCAATATATATAGAACTCAATTAATATCCAGTAAAAGCCAGGGTAAGTTATTAGCGTTTGAATATTTTAGGTTTTTCAAAGCAAAAGAAGAATTAGATTTTGAATCACATGTGAATGATGATGAGTTATTAGCTTCTTTATTTTCTTTGGTGTTGAAGATTTTCTTAATTCCATTGTTAAACCTAATAGAGAAAGTAAGTCTTACGGTTTAAAACATCAATATATACATGAGAAACTTGAAGAAGATGAAATTGATGAAACAATAACCAATTCAAAAAAACTTCTGAGTTGAATGGAGAGTCAGAAGAGTTGATGAAGCCATAATTAAGATTCACAAGTTTTTTATTCGAATTCATAGATTATTTGATGCTCGGCAACTAAATCTGTTGAATCAAATTGATTCAAATCCCTAAATAACCACATCAAAACTAGGATGATTTAACATTGTTTTTCCGGATCTATAAGAGCGATGAAGAATGAAATCGTTGAAAGAAAAATAAAACCCGATGAATCTTATCTCGCAAGTTGAATTTATTCTCTATATGAATCTTTTGTTGATCTTCTTTGGTTAATTATCGAATCAAATAATTCTTCTTCATCTTCCATATGATTTCTCCCTAACAAATGCAATTGATCTTCGTAACTGAGATTACAGAGGAATCGATGGAGAAGATGAAAAACGGTGAAATAAAAACCTAAATCTTCTTCATTGAGAATGTGAAAGGAGAAGATGGCTTGAATCTCGAGAAAACCCTAGAATTGGTTTTCTCGTTAACCGAGAGAGTAGGAAAATCGAGAGAGAAAGAAGATGGAGAAATGAAAACATCTTCTGATATTTGCCTTCTTTAAATAGAAAAGGGTAGTTTTGCCAATATCAAAATACATTATATAAAATTATGGGCCAGATATGAAGAGAATTTGATATTTCGGGCCTAGCAATATCATTTTCCTAAAGTACGAAGTTGACCATGAAAGATCCATTTTATAGGGCTTCTACATATTAAACCCCTATAGTAGGGGGGTTCTAGTATTTTTTACTTATATTTTTGGGTTTTTTCATCGACTTTCTTTGGAGCAAACAAATTGCATGTATGAGTCATCTTTTAGGTACACCACCATAAAATATGGTATCTCTCGATTCTCTTCGAAGAATGATAACATTTTCTAAAAGAGTTTTTTTTATATAAATAAATAAACAGAGAAACAATGAAGTTACAACTGAATGACTTCCAAACCGAATCGTGTAATCCGAATCCCGTAAACCAGAATCTCCAATGGATCATCAAAATATAACCGTAGACCTATAAAACCCGCCTTTACGGGAGAACTTGAATCAGTGAAGCTAGATTCACAGTTTAGAAGAACAACTTTTTTAATTACCAGGAGATCGAGCATTCTTCCAAAAGAAGAGGCACCAAAAGGCTCATACTGAATCTCATATTTTTTCTGTTGGTACAAAGAAAGTTCGTCGGAGAACCGGATGGTGCTTCATTTCCCACCGGAAAAGATTAAAGTCAACACTATTGTTGAAGTAAACAAACATCACAAACCAACTAACAAACTCAGAGATCCAATCCAAAAGAAGGTTCACAAGATCAAAAGTTACAGGGACTAAGCATTCAAAGATAAAAAAAAATAATAGTGTAAGCCTAAATCTAACTACCGAGAATACACAAAATCGATCAGCACCATCAAAAGATAAAATCCCAAACTGAAAGGATTAGGTGAAGATGATGTCAGTGATATAATAATAGTTGTTACTACTTTTTGCTTGAAAAATGGAGCTGAAATTGATGATATGCAAATATTTCTTTGGATCCAAAGAACACAACTCTTCATTTGCACAAACAAAATAATCATCCAAAACAAAACATCATGTTTCCCAAGATACAAACACATCTTGAGGATCTTAAATATCAAGGACCTGCCGAAGAAGCTCGCCATGCAAAAATATATCGTTACAAATCACATAATTTTCACACTTCCAAACCCTATTCAAACAAACTCAAAAAAAGAAGAACGAAAAAAAAAAACTATTTTTGTTACATGAAAAAGATAAATTAAAGCACTTTTCAAAGTAAAAGTAATGTTAAAATCAAAGAAAGTAAGTTGTAGGAGATCAAACGAGTAATATGGTTGCTCAAAGGGATGCACAAAACCCCCACCAACCCGACCGAACTGACACAAAAAACACCAAACCAACTCGAACCCGAGACATCCAATGCTTCTGGACGGTAATTGTATTTGAAAACCGATCTATTTCTGGTGATACGCGGTTGTGCATGTATACCGACCGTCCCTATCCATAACCGACCGATCATAACTATACTACCCTTTGATCTAAGTTATAACCCTAGATATCTCTTTACTCTCTAACACTCTCTAATAGAAGAGGCGAGCGGCAGACAAACATATTCATCATCTTCTTCTTCATTTTTTTTTTTTTTTTTTTTTGGCATACGACTACCTACATCATCCCCGACAGCATTCAGCCACACTTTCATCTCGTACTCGTAGCAGAACTGTGACAACACTGCACCTTCTTCTCGTATTCAAGCAACATCTCCATCTTCTCGAAACTAAAAGAGTTTTGTTATAATTTTTCAAAAATTGAAACCTTGGGTAGTTGGGTAGTTGGGTTTCACATATTTTCAGTTTTTTTTTCTTTCTAATTGTTGGGTTCAATTTGAACAATTTAGATATTGTTACGTCTTCGGTTTAGTTTAATTTTGAATTTTGTTCGTATGGGTTTGTATTTTAGTGAAGAGAAATTTATTCTTAAGACCCTGAAAATTATGGGTCTTACTCTTTTGGCCTCAGGGTTATTTAATAAAATTTGCAAATTATTCTAGTGGCCTTGAAATATTATAACTGGTGTGCATATTGTATGCACATAAAATCAGTGTGCATATTTCCTTCACACTATAAAATATGAAGAAAATTTAAAAAATTGTTTACAAAAATCAGTGTGCATATTTCCTTCACACTATAAAATATGAAGAAAATTTAAAAAATTGTTTACAAAAATCAGTGTGCATATTTTCTACACATAAAATCAGTGTGCATATTCTCTGCACACTATAAAATATGAAGAAAATTTAAAAAATTACTTAAAGAATAAAAAATATGAAATGAAAATTTGATGGTTGTATTTATGCTCGCTGTGTAGATTTTTCAAAAAGCTTTCCAAATATATAAAATTTGTCGAATTCTTACCTATGATTCGTGAGACATGTTATGTTTAAGTTGGCATGACGATTATACCCTTAAAGGATATAGTTTATCAATTGATAATATCATCAAACATCTTTATCCAAATGGCCCTCCTTCTTTTTTGAGGGTCATTTCAATAAAATGAGTTAATTTTTTTAAAATTGAGTTTTAAGCCAAATGCCCTTTGAGTAAGAGAGGGTGAGGGGAGGGTCAAACACTTAATTCCCACTTTAGTGAATAAGGGTTCAAATTGTTGAAGTTTTGGGGTTTTTCGTTTCGCAGCTCTTGTCAATGTATATTATGTATAATTAATTAATCATTCATTGATGTGTATTATTATTGTTACTGTGTAAAATGCTACTTGATGTGTTTAATCGAATTGTGTTGAATCGAATGGTGTTGTAGTTTTCTTGTTTCAGTACGAACATCAAACACCATTTAATAAAGATCGGGTAAACCGATCACCGGCCTAGTCCGGCAAATAAATAATCGAGCGTTTATAACCGATCCGATCTTGAGCTCATTCCCTAAATGGGGCTCCCCCTTAAAAAACCAACATGTACGATGTGTTGGTCGGTAGGTCTGAAATCTAAATGAGGCGGACGATGAGGTAATGGTTTTTGTTTCGTTTTCTAAAAGAGTTAGTCCAAGGCATTCTTCTTTGGTTTGAGATCAAATCTAGACAAAATTAATAGGACAATACGAAGAAAGTATTGTTGGAACTCAATTGAAGTTTACTGCTATATTTTGAGTGATCGTACTTAAGCTATGATCGGTTGTCAGCCGACACAAAAATAATTACACTTTCTTACTACTCAAAATATATAATGAAGCAAGGGCAAGAAAGGATCGTTCCCACAGAGAGGACTAGGTTGTCAATATATTTCGGTATCTTATAAGTAACACGGGGGGATTTTCTAATTTTTTTATAAACTAAAATAAAGTAAAAGCAAATAAAGAAACATAAACAAATAAATTCGTAAATGTGAAAGCATTGTTACGGATTTCGTTTTCATTCACAAACATATTCTTGTCTTAATAACTAGAATTGATATTTTAATCTCAACTTTTATCAAAGGCCCTAGAATACCTTGATCGCAAGTATATCCCGCAAATCTCCTCTTGTCATCAATAAACACATTAAAAGATGCGAATATGAATCCTATCTAAGAGAACAACCTAACGTGTAAAAGCACCAATCAAGTTTAATTCCCTAGATGCATTAAGTTCTATGAAATCAGGTTTTAATCAAAGCAATCGAACGTGTAAAAGCACTAATCCGATTTAACAAAGGTTATGGTTCACATATGATCATTAAGAATATATCACTACAAACTATAATCATATTTAAGCTACTTGCAATCAGAATTATCACTTTTGCATATAATAACCCTAATCTAATAATAAACATGAAAGCAAACTCAATCGATTCGGCGACTTCGACTAAACAAGCATTCAACTCATATAACAATATTAATGGTGAATCATAAACGATAATACTGAGACAAAACTAATATATCAAACAAGGATTCATGTTATGTGAAATCAACTTTATCCATAACCAAAAATAATAATCTAGCTCATGTTCATGGAGTTCATAACAAGAAGAAAAAGGAAAGATTTCATGTTTTCTAAACCCTAGAACCAAAGTAGAGGAAAAAGATAAGATCCCTAATATATGAGATGTGAGACCCTTTTATACTTTCTCGCCAAAACCTAAGTCTCCACCGCATAAGCCCATTGTTGCTTCGCTAGAAAGAAGTCCCAAAATCCAAGCCCACAAATCGAGCCCAAATCCATCGACCCAAACCCGGATCGGTGAGTTAACCGGTGTATACCGATTCCATGACGAGTTCACTCGCTTCTCGGGTGATTCGCCGATTGACCATTTCAAAGTCTTCCCCAGAATGACCTAGCATACATTTATCTTCCAATTCCTTGCAACAACAACCACTTCCTTGTTGGTCAGTAAACATAGCCAACTCGCAATTATTCAAATTCCCGATTCATCTCAACTCAAAGAAACCTTAACTTCATCTTCTTAGATTCATGCCTTACTCAATTCCGGACACCGCGAACCGTTGCCAACACCACCGTTTGAACTTAATCAGAATCGAAACAACAAACCTTGGCTTCCTCCATGAGCATCATTCTTACCAACCAGGCCATTGTAATTAGTTTCACCACTTAACACTTCCATTTCCGATAACGGCTCAAGCACCTCCTTGAGTTCCTTCTTGCCACCACCGTTGAGACAAACCGCCAACACCATTCTATTGCCCTCCAAAGAACAACAACCCTTCACCTACAATATACTTCAAGTCGCGCAACACCCAAAACCCGACTTGACTACATCCTTCAAAGATCTTACCATCACTTGCACCCGCATCTCCATTTCAACATGGCAAAAGCATCGCATTATCGCCCAAATGCAAGATTGCATCCAACTGCAGCCGCAATATAGCACCACGGATTTCATGCCTTCACACAACTCCATCCCTGCTTTGCATTTCATTGAGCCACAACACCATACTTAGCCTCAGCTTTACATGCCCTTCTCCATTGCAGCAGCAATCAGCTAACATTCATGTACAAGACCAAGCACTCATACTGTTTTCCACCGCTTGTTATGTAAATACCCATCATCACCTGCTCTAGCTTCATCTCTACATCATTTACAAAGCTTCAACTTCAGCTACAACCTATGCACAGCCTGGCCATCCATCCCATTCTACACATACATCTATTTCGGGTAGTTTCAGTTATATCTTTTCACATTGCACCGCACTTCTTCAAGGCCATCTCTCACGCTCAAACCCTAGAAGCAACATAAACAAAGCCTCTTTGCTTGCGATCCACCACTGCAGCCAACCAACACAACCATCATCTCGGTTGCACATCACCGTAACCAACATTGATTCTCTCGCAAAACATCGGGCAACAACCACCAACTCATAGTTCAAACCATCATTCATGTTATACCCATCTCAACACTTCAATTCAAGAGCAGGCCCAATTTCATCTTAGAAATGTTCTTCACTGGAACCCTAACTTCAAGCTCATCTTGAAGAACAACAACCTCAACCCATTCTGATTCATGCTCAAATCCCTTTCACAGATCCACCAGAGCCTGATACACAACCATCAAACGCATATCAACAATTTTGACTCCATACTCGAATCAATTACAAATCCGACTCCAACCCATCGTGTTCTCTCGCCAAATTAACCGGTCCGATTCATTTCCTTCTCAACTCTCCCATCTCAAATCACAATTTCATACTAAAAACCTCAAATTGACAAACACAAACCCTAATTGCTCAACTGACTCTTCATTGAGAACCAATTGGACCAATTTGTGAGTAACCCAACAGATTTCATACTCAAAACCCATGTCTAATCTCTTCGTTGTCCCTCCATAATCATCTTTTCTCCCTGTTTCGATTTGACTCTCGTTATCCAATCTCACGGCGTGAACCCCTTTGCCCGGGTCTTGGTCTCGTGTTGTAAGAGAATAACAAAATTGTGTTGATCAGATCCGGCTCGACCTAGATGAGGTCTACTAACCCGGGAGCGGATATCAACACCTCACTCATCAGATAAGGGCCACAACCCGAAATGGCAACCCCTTGGTGATTTCCATTCAACCGCCGCCCTGCGAGACCGATGATTCGCCCACCCGCAACTCGATACGCTTCAAAAGCTCGCATCTTCTTCATATGAAATCGGAATGACCTCACTCTTTCACCGTTGGCTTCGTCTTTTCGTCCTCTTCAAGATGATGATAAGAAATATAGGATTTGGAGCGAATTCCACTTCTTTTTGCTCCAGTGACTCCAAAACACCTATAAGACTCAAAACGACCGTAAAATACATAATTCACAAGAAAAATAACAAAGAAAGCATAATCAATTGATATTAAATCAAGGCGTTTAGGACACCTATCAAGCTATGTTATAGGAACCTCCTTTCATCTAAAATAAAGTGACTTCTTTAAATAACACACATGAGAAGGAAAATTTAGATGCACGAAACCTTGTGATTGACTCATAAAAACATCATCAGATAAAAATCCGTGGAGGAATGCATTGGCTCGCTTAACATCACGATGGTTAATGGTTAGTAGAAATTAATGTGAAAAGTATTATAATTGTCATGGATTTGATTATGACTAAATATTTTATTTATAATGAATTTTGTATTGTTGATCATGTAACAAGTCTAGACTTAAATCATTTGTAAAACCATCGGATATAAGCCTAAGTCTGTAAACCCATTTGTAACCAAGAATATTCATATGAGTAACTGATGGTTCTAATTTTTAGTTATTGATCTTAACTAAAGCATCAAACTTATCTTATATAATTACAACCTATTAAATATCTTTACATGAAGTTTTATAACAATGGCTAACATAAATGAGAAGGTATAGGATGAATGAGATGCTTGATAAATACGTAAAAGGCTTAGTTTATGAAGTCCTTGTACTGACCCAATTTACTAACCGGAATGCACTCAACTGAGGCTAACGAAGAATGGACTCGACTTAAAATTCAAACTTGAGGTAAAGCACTAGTTGAAGTAGTAGGAAAAGAATCATATCGGTAAAAGGAGCATCAGATGTATTATGGGTTGAGTAAAGAAAATGAAATTCATCAAAAACTACCATGTCTACAAAACTAATGAAAATATTTATACCCTTAGTGCCAAAGACTATAACAAGACTATAATATTAGAAAATATAAAATTTTCTAAGAAAGAAAAACATATTTGAACGTGTGAAAACATTTATACCCTTAATGTGAAGGACTATAACAATGGAGACACGTTAACAAATTTAGGTGAAAGTTTGTCAGGTCTAAAATGATCAAAAAAAGAAAAACATACTAACCCAAACACTTTCAAGAAAGAATAATGGAACAAGACTTCAAGTAAAATTTAAATTGAAAAAGTTTTGTTGAAATTCTATTTATAAAGCATGTTGCGGTTAGTAAAAGCATAGTACCAAAAAATCTAAGGATGAAAAGAGTAATAAAGGATTGTATGACCTATTTTAGTGAAAAAGCGGGGGTACAAAAACCACACCCAATATTTCGCTTAGCAATCTATATGGACAAACTCCAATATACTTTCTAGAGAATCAACTAGAGGGTCAGGACTCAATCTAGACAAAAGTATATTAAAGAGTTTATATCTCATCTCTCGATTTGATATATACTCAAGCAAATAGAAATCATGCGAGTCTTTATCAAATACTAGAGAGATAACTTGGATGGTACCAAAGACCAATATCCAAGTCCCAATCAATTTAAATCAACAACCAAAAGGTCGGATATTCTAATTGATTGAACAACGCACAACCCGTCATATTTCAATTATATAAACAAATATAATGCGAAAAGAAATAACACAAACACCGTAATTTTGTTAACGAGGAAACCGCAAATGCGAGAAAAACCCCGGGACCTAGTCCATTGAACACACACCGTATTAAGCCGCTACGAGACACTAGCCTACTCCAAATTAACTTCGGCATGGATCGTAGTTGAACCCCAACCAATCTCACGCCGATCCAAGGTACAATTATGCTCATACGTCTCTGATCCCAGCAAGATGCTACGTACTTGATTCCCTTAGCTGATCTCACCCACAACTAAGAGTTGCTACGATCCAAAGTCGAAGACTTTAATAAACAAATCAGATCACACCGAAAAGTATACGGTAATAGATAAATCCGTCTCTCACGAATATACCTACGAGTTTTGTTTCGTCTTTTGATAAATCAAGGTGAACAGGAACCGATCGATAACCCGGACTTATATTCCCGAAGAACATCCTAGTATTATCGATCACCTCACAATAATCTTAATCGACACAGCGAAAAAAGATATTGCGGAATCACAAACGATGAGACGAAGATGTTTGTGACTTCTTTTTATCTTGCCTATCGGATATAGAAATCTCAAGTCAATTATTATAATTGTACTCGTACGATAGAAACAGCAAGATCAGATCACATAACTACGAGAAAGTAGTATCGGTCTGGATTCACAATCCCAATAAAGTCTTTAAGTCGTTAACCTGGTTTAGAGAAGAAAACCAAAGGTTAAAGGAGAATCGACTCTGGATTATACAACTAGTATCACACGTAAGGTGTGGGGATTAGGTTTCCAGTTGCTAGATTTCTCCCTTATATAGTCTTTCAAATCGTGGTTTGCAATCAATGTTAGCTTGGTAACAAAGCATTCAATATTCACCGTTAGATGAAAACTCCGATTAGATTCAAGCTAATATTTCTTAACCGTTAGATCGAAAACTTAGCTTGTTATACACAAATGAAATGCACGTTTCTAGGCTTTGTAATTGTACCCAAACATGTACATTTGTTGGTTCAACAATAGTTAACCAAATGGTTATCCATATGAGCAATTTCATATCAACCATATTCTTCTTCACCATAACTAGTCCAAATGACTCAAATGAACTAGTTAGAGAGATGTTCAATAGCTTAGATCTTTATGCAACTACACAATACACAATCGAAGCAAAAATGATTTGATTCACTCGAATCGGTTCATGAACTTTATAGCCACGGTTTGCAAAAGAATTCCTTAGTTTATTTAAACATGAGTTCAAGAACAATCGTTTTTATATATAACCAATCCAAGCTGATGCCAACATCTCCACGCCCAAGCCAAGCAGCGCCAACGGCTCGCGCCAAGCCAAGCCAACGACGCCACATCCAAGCCAACACCGTTCTGCGTTCCAACTAGCATCCATCTCTACCGCTTCGTGTCCCAGCTAGCAGCCGCCATGAACCATTCCTAAACCAGTAGCCAAAGATGCCGCATTGGTGCCAACATCCCATGGCCAAGCCGAATTTATGCAAAATCCACCAACACAAGGATCACAGATTCCTCATTCCTTCCACCAAAGTTTAGTTGAATTTCCTTGGCAATCTCTTCACGTCTTGCTCTTTCTATTTTACTCTCGTCTGTCACCATCTCATGATTACCCCGCAACAATGCCACCGCATTACGTGCTAAGCGTGGGACTTAATGTTGATGGTAGTTTTTAGCTTAGGGTTAAAATCGTAAAACCTTGCATCCGATGTGACGTCACTCGCAAGGAAACGGTGCCGTGAGTGCTAACATATCCACCGGCATATTTATTGAGCCATTCAATATATTTACATGAAATTTATCCGTGATCGGCGAATGTAGCAACCATCCCAAACACTCGTAAATTTCGGCACCTCGCCAATACAAGACTCACCGAGTACTTTCCCGTGCTATGTTCCCTAAGCAGAACCCTTAAATCGGTATGGCATGACGGATTAATGTTCACTCGCAGCGGAGTAGCATGAACCTCCAAGTACCAAATTTAAGGCCATCGCACGAAATGCTCAGACGAAAAACACACTGCATTCTGTAGATAAGGATTTTTGTGGCAGCATACAAAATCCAGCCCAATTATCGTGATAACTCACAAAAACTCATAAACCCGAATAAGGGTTTCGCGCCCGCGCATAGACACTAGATGATGAGTTCACCTTTTTATTGGCATTTAGCTCATCTTTTGCGCTTTAAAATCATATATTATCCCAAATTCTGTATTTTCATTGTTTTCAAGAATAAATTCTTGTACTAATTAACTTTGTGTTTTTAGGTACTAAATAAAGCTTGGATGAATTGATAAGCCAAAAGAGCAGAAGAATGGTGACTAGCGACTATGCAAGAGAAGCCGCAACCCGCTTGCGCATCAATTGCAATCTGTTTGCAAATACATGGGCTTAAGCTATCCAAGACCCGAACCCATATCCAAACCCGTTCCATACCCTAACCATCGGATTTGATACAACTATTTAATCCAACAACATCCATATACGTTGCATCAAAGCTTGATGAAACCGCTCAATACTGTAATCTCCTACCCCACCTTCCCTAATCAAGCAGAAACCAAACCTGTCTTCTCCACATTCATTTCTCCCCTTCTCACATCCACAGAACCTCCATCAGCTTCATCAATCTATTAACACCACCATCATTAAACATCATTAAGCCTCTAATTTCATCTCTCTCAACCTTAGCTCCTTATCAAGAAAAGTATACCTAGAAGCTAGGTTTGAGAGAGATAAAGTTAGGTCACAGCTGGGGGAGCATCGATTCAATGAAGTTGCAGAGAAATTGAAGATAAATAAAGTCAATAAGATATCGTTGGTGAGTTGGGTTCTTATTAATTGTCGAATTGAAGAAGGATTGAGGGAGAATTGTGTATAATTAAGGTTGTCTTCTTTGTAATAAGGCATCCAAGACTAGCTGGTTCAATTAGTTTTAATATAATTTGTACTTTCATCTTGTTATCATGTTCTAAATTCGCCTGCTAGGGTTTTAGATGAAGCCTTAGTTTGCTACTTGTTATTCATATCAATGGCAGTAACCCTGTTGTGCTTAAATGTTAAGATTGAAATTCAATCCTATGGCTCAACACTTTACTTTCACAGTGTATGTCAGGCATCCATTGTAGTTAGAATAATCCTGTGTTGTGAACTGCAACTCATGCTTAATCCTATATATTGATCTTTTGATTAGCCGTGCCCTGAGAAGACAATTAATGCTTAGGAGAAATACCTTAGTTGTGATTGAATCATTCATATTAAAGTAACCTTAGATACACAGAGGATTGACATCCCTTTTGTTATCAATTATAAGGACAAGGTTAGTATCATTGAAGGATAACTAGTGTAAGTTAGTGGTGGACTCAAAGGCCCTAGTACCTTCCTCATCATTTGTTTTACAACATCTTGGTTTGCATCCTGTTTTACCATTTCTATTACTATCAAACATCATTGTCGTATCGACACCCAACAAAACAACTCTTTTGTGTTACTATCTTCTTATTTGAATCAGCAGAAAAAGACCATAGCTTCAACTTTACACCCTCCAAGTCTCTGTGGGATCGACCTGTATTTGCACCTTACACAAACTCATCACTGTGCACTTGCAGTTTAATATTGTAGGTATCTTCTTAGTCATACAAAGTTTTTGGCGCCATTGCTGGGGACTCGGTAGCGGTGTAATTGTTTCTTTGGTTACCATCTTACTGATCTCAGATCAAATTCTGTACATATACTTGTTTCAGTTTTAGATTATAGCTTGTTTTTAACGTAATCAATTCAGCCATCTGTCTATAATTTTCAACTCATCTCGTTTGACTTTGTTCTCAGTAGGTTAATTGCTGCAAGAGCAGCCTGTAGTTTTTCTTTTAACTCTCGCCATTTTGTTTTCCAGCATCTCATATCAAAAAAAAAAAAAAAAAAAATTCAGTTGTTTTACTTTACTTTCTTAGCTTATAATAGTATAGCCCGTTTGTCAATTGATCTGCATTTAGTCACCTACTTGTATTCCCTTAGTCTTTTTGTTAAGATAAGCATCTCTGCATCATTAGTATAACTTAATATACCTTTTTCCATCTCAAGTTTTCTGTTGTAACCTTGGATGTTGTAAACTGTTTTAGCACAACTTAGATTTAGATTAGAAAATCTGAAGCTTTAACTTAGTAGCATCTTAGCTCAGTAGTAGTATCTGTAGTTCTTAAAATTTCTGTCATCCCATTCAGTCACATAGCTGCATTCTTTTAGATTTCTTATTAGTTTGCATCTCATACCAGCATCATAATATATCTTACATATTGTTCCATTTGCATCTTTTTACCCTTATATTCTGTAGCTTGTTCAGTCATTTCACTGCATTTTAGTTGTGCAATTGTTAAGTTTGTTGCATCTGTAGCTTTCATTTGGTCTTAGCTAATACTCCATTGTCACTGTCACCCTGTTTAATTTTCCATCCCAGCATAGCATCATTGTACAACACATATCTTGCATTGTTGAAACTGTCTTTGCATCTAGCTGTAGCCTTTAATCATTCTGTAGTCGTATTTCCTGCTCCTGTAATCAGTCAGTTCATATGTAGCTGTGTCACATCTATGTAATATAGTTTATTTGCTTGTAGTCTGCACCATGTGTTAGTTTTAGCTAATAATCTTAATCTGTAGCTTTTTAGTCCTGGCCGTAGCTTGGTAGCATTATTGTCCTGTGTCAGTCCTTACTTGTCTTAAGTCAGTTCATTCTATAGTTAGGTTTTTAACTCTTTTAGTTTATAGATCATTACAATCTGTAGTATACTTGTTAATTTTTCTTTCTCAGTTCATTAGTCATAACCATTTGTAAATTTCCATAATTCTAGCTGTAGCTGTAATTTTAAGTTTCAAATTCAGTCGCATAAACTGCATCATTGTCTTACATTGTGTCCAGATTTGAGTTGTTCGTAACTTCTCTCATTGTGTAACATCGTTGGTGTCATTCTATAGATCGACTACATTTTTGTTAGGTTCCCTTGTTTTGAAGTTTAAAGCACTATACCATCTGTGAATATCCATCGGTAAGTGAAGGAATCAGAGGATCATAGTGTCATTTGTTCATTGGCACTTTGTTAACACCGCTATTTCATTCGGCGTGCTCGGCCTAGCTTGAACTCAATCCTGCAAGACCTGATCTGTCACATCTCACCTGAACTCCCCGTTGTTATTTCTGTCTAAATCTTGAATAGTGATAGGGTTACATGGATGCGGTTGTAGTTTGAGAAGTCTTTTGCTCGTTTTTCAAGAATTCATCATTGCCGTTCTCAAAGAATCGTCTTATGATTCTAGTTGTTGATCGATAATTACTCTTCATGTTTCGTGCTACCTGCACATATTTGAGCACCGACATCCTCTCTTGAGAAAACAGTACCTGTGACATCTCTCAGACAAACCAAGGGAAAGAAGGAGAAAAGGAGCAGAACACGGTTGTTATTGTGGCTAAAACCGGTTGGTGTCATTCTCAACCCTCATTATACTCTATATCTGTATGAGTAGAAAACCATGATAGCCTGATACACTAGCTTCCTTACTGAGCACTATTTCACACCTGCAATTTCTGGTATTCATGAGCATGATTCTGTGAGAAGTAACTTGCTTGCCGCAATTGTTGTTTCACTATCCCTGCAATCTCGAACCTTCGCCGCTTGTGTAAGCAAGATCACAATTTGAATCTGTACACAATAATATGAGAACAAGCTTTTGATCCCCAAAAACATGATCCCGTGATATTATGTATTGGTTAGCTAAGTTTGTTATTAGCTGTACTAAACTTGAGTGATTGCGAATCTATGAAGTTGACTGTCATATTCATAAGCATTGATCTGGAATATGCGATGACTGACTGTTGAATTAGTTATCCCTGGGTACCTTTGTGCATAAATCTGTGATACTTGAGTAGCATGTTTACCTCGTTTTTTGTTGAGCCCCGTATGCTACCTAATATCCGAGACACACCGATTCTCGCGTAACAAGTTGTTACCTCCCGATTTGTGCATTACCGTCGTCCGATTTGTACGTACATATCGATTATGTGTGCGTAATTTGGTTCCTAAAGCTAGCTTTTGAGTCTCGCAAACATTGTTTTCCCTGTATTGTAATTTTCTTGTTTCTCTGGGTGTTATAACATGATTAGTATGAGTGCTAGGCTATGATTGTGTCCTATAGAGACCAAACTAATCGACTAGTTAGAATTAGTCAAGAGGACATTGTTAATATTCCCAGCTCTGAAGTAGATAGCCCTGACCAATATGAGACAATGGGTGATGAATCGAACCAACCCCGTAGTCTCAAGGACTACATGTACCCAACAAGGTCAAGCCAACCTCTTGCATCATTCTACCACCGATCTTTGTTTGAACCGAAAGCAAGCACAATTCATATGTTGCCTTGTGTTTAGAGGGTTTGATGATGAAAACCCTTACCACCATGTAAGAGAATTTGAGAAAATTTGTGGGACTCTGCGTTTCAACCAAATGCCTAAGAGTCCTCAAACTGAGACTATTTCATTTCTCTTTGAAAGAAAAGGCCAAGTCTTGGTTGTATGCACTACAACCACAGTCCATTGCAACCTGGGATGCTCTTATGAAGAGTTCTTCAAAAATTTCTTCCCAAACCATAAGACTGCGACAATTCGTCAAAGTCTGAATAGTTTTGTGCAACTAGAAGGTGAAACTTTAGCCAAATACCTGGAGAGATTCAATGAATTATTGCTCCAATGTCCTCACCATGGTTTTGAAAAATGGATACTTGTGCAAATTTTGTATAAAGGTTTAGATGTCAGAACCCGAACCACAGTTGAGTCAATGTGCAATGGTGCATTTATTGACAAAAGCGCTGATGAGTCTTGGACCTTCTTAGTCGAATTCGCTGAAAAAACTCAGCAGTGGGAATCCATCCGTGAACCTAAAAAGACTGCCCCTGTAGAAAATGTCCATAGAATTGAGTCCAACTTTGAGGGAAATGCAAAGATTGCATCTTTGGCTAGGAGAATAGAAGTGCTAGAGCTACAGAAGAATGTGAAAACTACTGCCCCTACTCTCCGTGACCAAATTGAAATGGCCACTTGTGCCGCATGCCATAGTTCAGACCACTTAATGGATAGCTGTCCAGACTTGTGTGCATTTCAAGAGTCTAAAACCGAGCAAGCCAATGCTTTGTACCATAGGCAAGAGAACAACCCTTATTCTCGGACCTACAACCCGGGGTGGAGAAACCACCCTAACTTCTCATGGTCTAAAGGGCCTCGTACAAGGGGGTACAACTAGCAATAACAAGGATACTCATATCCTAGAAACCCCCAAGTGCAACAACACTCTCAAGCACCTGTAGAGAAAAAGCCTAGCTTTGAAGACAAATTGTCGGTCTGTTGACCCAAAATCTTTTACAACTTCAAAAGACCACGGACCAATGTTTCACAAGTCTAGAACTTAAAATGGGTCAAATATGTGATGTTTTAAATGATAGAGAAAAAGGTAAACTCCATAGTCAGCTCCAACAAAATCCAAAGAATGCATTTGAGATAAGTACCCCACTTGCAATGAGTACTCACATAATCAAGTGAATGATGTCACCACTCTTCGAAGTGGTAAGGTTGTTGATAACAATGTAGGTGTACCACAGTCAAGCGAGTCTAAATCAGACTCACCAGTACACACAACAACACATACATCTAGTGTAGAAAATGAATCTGAGCATGATAGTGACTCTAAGAATTCCACTGATGTTAATGTCCCTACAACATCTAATGTGCCTGTCGCCCAATTTCCCCAAAGATTGGTGCAGCAGAAGAAAGGTACCCAATACAATGAGATGTTAGAAATGTTTAAACGAGTCAATATAAACATCCCTTTTCTTGAAGCAATCAACCAGATTCCTGCATATGCTAAATTCTTGAAAGATCTATGCACACAAAAGCGAAAGCTTCATGTGCATAAGCGTGCCTGTCTCACTGAAAGGTGAGTTCAATTATTCAAAACAAGACCCCACCTAAGTTTAAAGACCCAGGTAGTCCAACTATCTCTTGCACTATAGGTGACCATACAATCGATAGGGCTTTGTTAGACTTAGGTGCAAGTGTGAACCTTTTGCCATATTCTCGTATATGAGCAATTAGGTCTTGGGGAGCTAAAACCCACTCCTATCACGCTACGTTAGCGGATAGATCTATGAAAATCCCTCGTGGTATTGTTGAAGATGTGTTGATCAAGGTTGAAAATTTTTATTTCCTGTGGACTTCATTGTGTTGGATACTTAACCTGTGCAAAACCCAAATTATCACATTCCTATTATTTTAGGACGTCCTTTCCTAGCTACGTCCAATGCTATCATAAACTGTCGTAATTGAGTGTTGAATTTATCTTTTGGTAACATGACCGTAAAACTCAATTTTTTTAACATTAGTCAACAACCTATTGATTGTGATGATAATGAATTGCATGAGATTAACATGATTGAGAGTCTGATCCAAGACTCATTGCCTGACATTTTGTCTGTGGATCCTTTGCAAGCATGTTTAGATAACTTTGACTTAGATCTATTTGATTCTAAGTACATTAGTGAAGTTCACTCTTTGTTTGAATATGTGCCACCCATGGATATTACTAAATGGCAAACTGCAGTGGAACCACTTCCACTCTCTGATTGCAAATCTTCCTCATCTCTTGATGAACCACCGAACCTTGATTTGAAACCATTGCCTGATACTTTGAAGTATGCTTTCCTAGGTTCTTCTGATACTTTGCCTGTGATCATTGCATCATGTTTAGATACAGAACAGGAAAGCAAACTTTTAGAAGTTCTTAAAGAACATAAAGAGGCCTTAGGGTGGACCATCTCAGACCTTAAAGGTATAAGTCCCACAATTTGCATGCATCACATAAATCTTGAAGAAAATACTAACCCATCTAGGGAAATGCAAAGGAGACTTAATCCCAATATGAGAGATGTTGTTAAAGGTGAGATTTTGAAATTGCTTGATGCGGGTATCATATACCCAATTCCAGATAGCCAGTGGGTCAGTCCCATTCAAGTTGTACCCAAAAAGTCTGGCATTACTGTAGTTCAAAATGAAATGAATGAGCTTGTCCCCACCCGTGTGACCACAGGGTGGCGAGTTTGTATTGACTATATGACATTGAACACATTAACAAAGAAAGACCACTTTCCTCTTCCCTTTATTGACCAAATGCTAGAAAGGTTGTCGAGACATAGTCACTATTGTTTCTTAGATGGCTATTCGGGTTATAACCAAATTCACATAGCACCCGAAGACCAACAAAAAACCACATTTACCTGTCCTTATGGAACATTTGCTTATCGTCTTATGCCTTTTGGGTTGTGTAATGCACCCGCTACTTTTCAACGTTGCATGATGAGCATATTTTCTGACATGGTAGATAAGTTTCTTAAAATTTTCATGGATGATTTTTCTGTCTTTGGGTCTTCTTTTGATGAATGTTTGCATCATCTTACTCTTGTGCTGATTTGGTGTAAGGAAAAGAATTTGGTTTTGAATTGGGAAAAATGTCATTTCATGGTTAACTCATGCATTTTTCTAGGGCATATCATTTCTGAAAAAGGCATAGAAGTAGATAAAGCTAAAGTTGATCTCATTCAACACTTGCCTCAACCTCGTTCTGTGAGGGAGATAAGATCATTCTTGGGACATGCCAGTTTTTACCGCCGATTCATCAAAGACTTTAGTAAAATTTCAAGACCCTTGTGTAGTCTTCTTGAGAAAGATGTTGCATTTGTCTTTGATGATGCTTGTAAGGAAGCATGGGAGCAATTGAAAGCTCTCCTTACATCTTGCCCTATAGTTAGACCACCCTGACTGGACCTTACCATTTGAAATCATTTGTGATGCGTCTGACTATTTGTAGGAGCTGTTTTAGGTCAGCGAGTAGACAAACTCCCTTATGTGATCTACTATGCTAGTAAAACACTTAATGATGCTCAACTGAATTATTCAACAACCGAGAAAGAGTTGCTAGATGTTGTGTTTGCATTGGATAAGTTTAGATCTTATTTGATAGGATCTAAAGTCATCATATATTCTGACCATGCTGCATTGAAATATCTTTTGTCTAAAAAAAAGATGCTAAAGCTCGTCTAATTCGATGGATACTCTTGTTACAAGAGTTCAATCTCGAACTTCGAGATAAGAAAGGGTATGAAAATGTTGTTGCTGATCACTTGTATAGGTTGAATGTTGAATCTGTTGATGAACCCATGCTTATTAGGGAATCATTCCCTAATGAACAATTGATGCTTGTGTCTGAAATGCCTTGGTTTGCTGATATCGTAAACTACCTTGCTACAGGTAGAATGCCTTTGCATTGGTCTAAACAAGACCGTTCTAAGTTCTTGTCTGAAGTTAAACATTTCCTTTGGGATGACCCATATCTGTTTAAGTACACTTTAGGACCAAATCATTAGGAGATGTGTCCCCATTCTGAACAAAGAGATGTCATCTCTTTCTGTCATGACCATGCTTGTGGAGGCCATTTTAGCGCCAAGAAAACTGCTGCAAAGATCTTGCAGAGTGGTTTCTATTGGCCATCATTGTTCAAAGATAGTCATGCATTCTGTGTTGCTTGTGACCGATGCCAGAAATTAGGAAGTATCTCAAGAAGAAACATGATGCCCTTACAACCTATTTTGATTGTTGAACTGTTTGATGTATGGGGTATTGATTTCATGGGTCCCTTTACTAACTCGAAGGTAAGCTATACATTCTTGTTGCTGTTGATTATGTCTCTAAGTGAGTAGAAGCCATTGCATCCAAAAAAAAAAATGATCATAAGGTTGTTCTTTCTTTTATTAAAGAAAACATTTTCTCTCGTTTTGGAACACCTAGAGCAATAATCAGTGATGGTGGTACTCATTTTTGCAATAGACCTTTTGAATCACTTATGCGCAAGTATGGAATCACTCACAAGGTAGCAACACCATACCATCCTCAGACCAGTGGCCAAGTAGAAGTTTCTAATAGGGAAATTAAGCATATTCTTGAAAAGACTGTTAATCCTACTAGGAAAGATTGGTCTTTACGTTTAAATGATGCTTTGTGGGCCTATAGAACTGCATACAAAACTCCCATTGGCATGTACCCTTACAGACTTGTGTATGGTAAAGCTTGTCATCTACCTGTAGAGTTAGAACATCGTGCATATTGGGCTGTAAAGAAACTAAACTTTGATCTTGATAAGGCTGGTACCCAAAGAAAACTTCAACTCAATGAGTTAGAAGAATTAAGAAATGATGCATATGATAGTGCCAAAATGTACAAACAAAGAATGAAAGTGTTTCATGACAAGCGCATTTTGCGCAAGTCTTTCACACCTGGTCAAAAAGTTTTATTATACAACACTCGTTTGCATCTTTTTTCAGGAAAGTTACGTTCTCGATGGTCATGTCCATTCTTGGTACGTACTGTTTTTCCGCATGGAGTCGTTGAAATCGAAAATCTAGCAAACAAGAACATCTTCAAGGTCAATGGTCAGAGATTGAAACCATTTCTGGAGCATCTCCCACCAGAAGTTGAGACCATATACTTGGAAGACCCCGTCTACGTGGACTAATCTAGTTCACCTTTGTACATACGTATGGACTAAAAATCCATTCTCTTTCCCTTTTCTTTTTTCTTTTTGCATAATTTTTATGTGTGCTAACCAAACTTTTGTCTTGCGTTCATGTTGTTTGCTTTCAAAGCATTCATCCACTTATGGTTTAGCACCATCCTTTTGCATCCGGTAATCTCTTCCCTTTTCTCTACTCAGCATAGTCCTCATGGTATGTGGCTGTTTAAATTCTTATCATCTGTTGAAACATTGAGGACAATGTTAGATTTAGGTTTGGGGGAGTATTTTGCATGTAGAGTTTTTAGTCTTTTGCATCTTACTCCTAAAAAAAAAAAAAAAAAAACTTTGTAAATACTTGCATAAAACCTCAAACTTTTAGAGATCTTAAAGTCACCAGCATGCTTCTAGCTATGTATACATAGATAGTCTGACCGAAATAACTGAACTTGGAAGTACTAGAGAACACAATCGGGTTTCTTAGTTGATTAGAGCGTTAAAGTTGGATTTAACCGTGCCAGTGGGAAAATTAGGTGCTGCAAAGATATTTGGTAGTAGAGTTGTGATCACCCTTAGTGGAGACTACCTATTTTACATCAAGCGAGGCACCAACCTTCATTTTTGTGACTATCTAAAAAATCTTTTAGAGTGTGTGTCACCGTACGTCAATTCCGGGTAGGAATGGTGAGCTACCCAACTTCACACCACTTTCAGCACTATTTTTGATCTCTTGAGTGCTAATTTTGTCAATCATGAGGGTGACGTCTAAAGATGAAAACTCCTTCTTGTAGTTCAATTTGCAGTTAACACCATTCTCTCTCCCAAAAGCATCAACAGATCCATAGAAACACATCATCATCAACGAGCAGAGCAACGTCAGATTTTATGAAGAAAGATTGAAATTGTCCAAGGTATACATGCAACAATTCAAGGAAAAGTAAAAAGTTCCTATTCAAAGTGAAGATACAGTACACAGAGCAGAATTCTATACACATTTGAAGAGGTATTTTATCAATATATATATATATATATATATATATATATAAAATAATAATAAAAAAAAAAAAAAAAACATTGTAGTTTATTTTCTTAGTTTTGTTTAAATAATACCATGGTAAAGAGGAAGAATTCAAGAAGAAAATTCTAAGCAACAAGGAAATTAAAGAGAAGAGTTACAAATTGTCGAGGTTCTACGAAGTTCAGAAGTTCATCATCAACAGTTGAGACCGAAGACTGAAGATTGAAGACGTTTCTATGGATGTTGTGAGAGTGATGTTGATTGCCGATCGGATGTGAAGGTGAGTGAGTACTCCCATCCTTGCTAATGGTTGATTTCCTTTCTTAGAGATCATCAGAAAAAGATTCTTTTTGTCCACGATTTTGAGTCTGGAGTTCCCACCATTCAATGTGTAAATTATGAGAGAAGGTTTTCCTTCCCACCATTCATATGGTATGGGATTTCTTTCTTCATTCGCAACCCAGGTTTGCTAGTGCGGTTGCACACATTTTTTGAGAGGCGACGTTATAATATTGCAACCTAGGTCAAGGTTTCGCAACTAGTGTTCAATTGAACCATGGGAACACTAGGACTTATAAACCCTCAAAATTTGGTCAAGACTTCGTTTTTTTTTTTCCACCCGTCAGCCATATCTACCCTATAGTGCTTTAGAGTTTTCCTTCTCATTTTTTCTCCGCCACAAACTCATCTCTCCAAGAACTGAAAATCTCATTTCTTCATCTCTATTTCATCTCGTAACCTCTTTTGAAAAATCGACACCATCATCGCCAGCTACCATTTCATAATCTTCCAATGAGAGGGAAGTAATAATCAAATATTGTATGGTTATTGGGTTTAATTTCTAATGGATTAATTATTTTTTACCAAACTCAAACTTGTCTCTGTCTCTTGATTTTGTTATTGTGAACATGTAAGTTGTAATCAACAGGTTCTTAATTTGTTCGATTGGTTTAAAGTTTCTCTTTGCGGTACATCCTTTGATGAAAGTCCGGCGTTGCTCCAACAAGTAAGCCTCATAGTTGAGAAAGAAGAAGCGGAAAATGTTGAGGTTTGATTCGAGAGTTGAAGATTTGAGGTTTTGAAGGATGAATCTGCGAATGATTTGGTTGATTTTGTGAATGTTTTGGATCGGTTATCGGATTTAGGGTTAAGGAGATTGAGAAGAAATGTAGTAGTGGGGGTTAAAGGTGTTGAGGGTTTTAAAGTTGTTGAGGAAGAGGAATTTAAATGTTTGAAAAAAGTGTTCTTGGATCAATATGAGATTTTTGATGCTTTTGTGTTTGAATATTTCTTTCAGTGGGAAATGAAGAAGAGAAGGTGGAGAGTACCTTGAAGAATTAATTGAGGAAGTGAACGTGATTAAATTGATTCAGAAGTTTCTATGAATAACGATTTCTCACTTTCTCGTTTCTTCATCAAAATTATGGAATCTCATTTTTCTTTGAAACCTAAACAAATTATGTAACTCTAGCTTAATGGAGTTTACTGATGTTATATAAAGGTTTGCAGGAATTGGGTCAACATCGTGTAGTTATAAATCATTATAGTTTTATTACTTCCATATTTACCCGGCTCAAAGTAGGAAGGTTGAGCATGATATGTAATTTATTGCAAATTCTAATGTTAGTTTTGGTTGGGTTATCTAGTTGGCTATTTGTTCTTGTTAAATCAGTTATATATAACTACAACCGAGAGACATATGTCCTCATAGCTCCTTGGATGTTTGGGACTCGATTCTACTTATACAAATAAAGCCTTAGTAGCTCGCTTAAATTCTCGACCCTTTCCTTAGATAATCTCAAAAAGTCACACTTATTCCTGGAGGAGGTTTTGTGGGCGAGGCAAAAACTGCCTTATACTTATTCTTTTATTCTTATGTAGAACTAATAGCTTTTTGGGTGCACTTGAGTTTGATGTTGATCTCGTATAGTTATAATCTATCTATTCCAAACACTTGTATGGTGATCCACGTTCTTCATTGAAACTATACAAATCGGACATTAAAGATGTTTGCTTAATTGCATTTTTTGATTTATCTTGTTTTATGGCCTTACTAGGTGGCTTTGAAAAGAACTTACTGTGAGGATTTGGTGGAGTAGAATTGGTTATGGAAATACATGGCTTGCTACCCAGAGACCTCCTAAAGTCTTAGTCAAATGCTAGTTGTGGGGGTTTAAAGAAAAAGGCTTGAAATGTTTGGGCTTATCTTTGGTAGTTTACCATTATCCTCCGGGTTATTCAAGTGCTCGATGTGATACCACCTCTTGGGCGATTTGAATTGTTTTGACGAACTCCATCAGCGATCATTTCTTGCATGAGAGACTAAATGCAATTCGTCCATAACAACATTCATTCATGTGAGGTTCTTTATATATCCTCTCTCCTTCCCTTTGGTAGTCAGACTCATAGCTCCTGAGGTAATATGTCCATTAAATGTGACATAGTTTGTATCAAAAACTTAGGAATTAAGTATGGGTATTATGTCCATTAAATGAATGACATAGTTTGTATCAAAACTCATACTTGTTGTTAACTTCAATTGAAGAATTCTTTTTTCATAAGTGTGGAAATGAGTGAATGAAATAGTTCATTCTCAATTTGCTAAGTTAGAAGACTAAAACCAGAACCAATAATATTTTATTTCAGATTAGTTTTAACTTCTTATTCTAGCATGAGAAACTCTATGTCCTCATAGCTCCTTGGATGTTTGGGACTCTATTACGCTATGAAGTTGGAGGAGGTTTTGTGGGTGGTACTAGACTACAACTCATCCACAAGGGGAGGGGTTTAAAGGCTTAGTGCATACGCTAAATTTCGAGAGACCAGGGACAAAGGGTATAGTTAGGGATTTGTTTCACTTGAGGACAAGTAAAATTCAGGTTTGAGGGTATTTGTTGAGTTCCAAATATTGCATATTTCTACACCTTTTTATTGGCATTTAGCTCATCTTTTGCGCTTTAAAATCATATATTATCCCAAGTTCTGTATTTTCATTGTTTTCAAGAATAAATTCTTGTACTAATTAACTTTGTGTTTTTAGGTACTAAATAAAGCTTGGATGAATTGATAAGAAAAAAGAGCAGAAGAATGGTGACTAGCGACTATGCAAGAGAAGCCGCAACCCGCTTGCGCATCAATTGCAATCTGTTTGCAAATACATGGGCTTAAGCTATCCAAGACCCGAACCCATATCCAAACCCGTTCCATACCCTAACCATCGGATTTGATACAACTATTTAATCCAACAACATCCATATCCGTTGCATCAAAGCTTGATGAAACCGCTCAATACTGTAATCTCCTACCTCGCCTTCCCTAATCGAGCAGAAACCAAACCCGTCTTCTCCACATTCATTTCTCCTCTTCTCCCAGCCACAGAACCTCCATCAGCTTCATCAATCGATTAACACCACCATCCTCCCACCTCATCTCATTCAACCACCATCATTAAACGCCATTAAGCCTCTAATTTCATCTCTCTCAACCTTAGCTCCTTATCAAAAAAAGTATACCTAGATGCTAGGTTTGAGAGAGATAAAGTTAGGTCACAGCTGGGGGAGCATCAATTCAATGAAGTTGCAGAGAAATTGAAGATAAAGAAAGTCAATAAGATATCGTTGGTGAGTTGGGTTCTTATTAATTGTCGAATTGAAGAAGGATTGAGGGAGAATTGTGTATAAATAGGGTTGTCTTCTTTGTAATAAGGCATCCAAGACTAGCTGGTTCAATTAGTTTTAATATAATTTGTACTTTCATCTTGTTATCATGTTCTAAATTCGCTTGCTAGGGTTTTAGATGAAGCCTTAGTTTGATACTTGTTATTCATATCAATGGCAGTAACCCTGTTGTGCTTAAATGTTAAGATTGAAATTCAATCATAGGGCTCAACACTTTACTTTCACAGTGTATGTCAGGCATCCATGATGCGTGTCGTAACCACAACAAATTAATCAAGATATTTCCCACTAATTAAATAAATAATATAGCAATAGTAAGGATCGTCCCACGAGAGCCGTGTAATTGATATGTTATTTAGTTCAGCAAAATAATAAAAGACAAGGGGGATTGTTTGATTAAAGTAAAATAGAAAGAATAATGAATAAAAGAAAGAGATGATCAAGGAATCCTTCGTCGTTACCAAGCGATAACTGGATTAGTATACTTATCTATCTTCGTTAGAACCATTCATCACCAACCGTAGGAAAGCGGCCTAGCTCAAGTACTATCCTCAAAACTCCTTTTACCACGGATACGGAAGCTCTCCAATATCGATTCTATCCAACCGAACCACCGAGTAGTAGCTCACTCAAGGTGTAATCCGATCGAACGCTTAGGCTTTGTGAATTAGGTTGATCCCAGTAGTTAAACTCTTAGCTCAAGGTCCACTTGCTGGTGTTGTATTCACCCGCAATTGCTCCACAGAATCCCTCTGCAAGGTCTTGTAGTTTCTACTTGTGTATGAATTATTCGACGATTACTTATCTCCTAACCCAATACTAGCAATAGAACAATTAGTAAATCAATCTAGCGTGCACTCCAAATCAATCCAATAATTACTCATAAAGATCAAATAGTGAAAACAAACGATGATGTGATTAAAACTCCGAACAAACTTGTATAATAATAGAGCTTCACGCTAGAACATTGAATTCATCCTCAATCAACAAAGGTTTAGCAACTCATGATTACAAAAAGAATGGTTTCCCCTAAAGGGGTAAACCCTAGGTTTTTAATGAAGAAGAAAAATATAATATGAGATGTGTCTTCTTAATGTATTGGGGCTCTCCTTATATAATACCCACGAATTATATGGTTTAGAATCCTTAGGACCGCGTTTTCCTTGATTTAGAAGCCCAAATTCGCACCTTTGTGTCTCAGATATACGGTTGGGTTTTCCAACCGAATGTTCCCCGATTTACGTACGGTTGGGTTTCCCAACCGTAGGTGCCGAGAATCTACTCCTTTGTTTTCCTTTACCATTTTGGCCATAACTTCTTCATCCGACGTCCGATTAAGCTCATTCTTTTTGCATTCTTTTTGTATCTTCGTCCTCTACAAGATGGTGTGTTCAAATCCTTCATATCTTATAATTTGTACCTACGGTTTGGTTGAGAAAGCTTTCCAAACCGTAAGCTTCCCCGGGATTTGCATACGGCTTGCTTTCCTCGCCGTAACTCGACTCTGAAAATTCTCTTGAACCCGGTGCATCTACGGTGGGGTTTCCAAACTTAGGCAGTTCTGTAACTCGGTCCTTTCCCCTTTTGAGCCATTTCAACCCCGATTCCATTGACTTTGGATGATTCACCCGAGTAAACACATAAGATAGAAAAAAGAGTAATATACAATAATTCACAAGAATATATAGCAATTACTAGCATGGATTCGACACTAAATGTATGAAAAATATGCGCTTAACAAATTCCCCCACACTTGGCTTTTGCTAGTCCTCGAGCAAACTATCTAAAATACAACAACTCCATGTCGTCGAGGATACGGTTGCACTTAGCATGTGCAACAGGCCTTTAAACCCCTAGGTGTCCCTAGTGGACGAGTTATAGTCTCGTGAGGGTTTACCAGAGATATACCCACAAAACCTATTCCAACTTCAAAGCGTTCCAGCTTCCCAAGCATCCAAAGAGCTATGAGGACATAGCTGCATGCTAGTAATAAGAAGTTAGAAATACCAAAGAACATATTCTCATTCTTAAATGTTGAGTGAGAAATAACCACACCATAATGAGAGAACGCGTGTTTGAGAGCGATCAATAAGCATTTCGCCCGACTTCGCCTCACTTAAAAGGATTTTATGATAATTGCACTCAAAAAGACGACTTTTTTATGGGTCTCACATGTGTGCAGGTAGGAATGAAGAGAGAATCCTACACACGTTGAATGGTGGGAAGGAAACCTTCCGAATAATTTCTGGAGACTCCACAAAATCGTGGAAAACAAAAATATTTTTCTCGATGATCTCTAAGAAAGGAAATCAACCACTATAGCAAGGGTGAGAGTACTTACCACCTTCACATCGATTGCAATGATGAAAGCACCACTCTCACAGCATCCAATAGAAACGTCTTCCTTTGGCTCGTCTTCTTCATCTTCTTGGTCTTCGTCTTCGGTCTTCAACCGCTGATGATAAACTCTTGAACTTCGTAGAACTCTGACAATTTATAACTCATTCTCTTCAATTTCCTTATTGCTTGATACTTCCTTATAGATTTTTCTTCCCCATGGCCTTATTGAACAAATAACAACCTAAATGCAAATCTTTTTGTATTTTCTCTTTTTTTTTTTTTTTTTTTTTTTTTTTTTTTTTTTTTTTTCTTTTTAACAAAAAGATTGCAACTACAAAAATAATAACAAAATCAAAATAACATGGCCATGAAAGAAGTACTTTACCACTTTGATCTTCACAACTTGTATTGTCTTTGTATCATAAACTTCAATAACTCTCATCTTTTGATTTTCTTCGCACTATTAATAAGTCTTCATACTTAGATATAGAATTCCACTCCTTATGTGTAAGCTTTCAACATGTATATAAAAATCTGCTCATTGTATGTTGCTTTACTTGGATATGAAATTTCGCTCTTCCTTGTATTGTTGCTTGTAAACCTCAAACGTCTTCAACTTTCCTTGTAAATTTTGATGTCGCTCCACTTGTTGATGATGATGTTGTTTCTATGGATCTCGTTGTTGGCGAGAGAGAGAATGGTGCTAACCGCAAATCAAACTACAAGAAGGTGGTTTTCATCTATAGACGTCACCCTCATGATTGACAAAATTAGCACTCAAGAGATCAAAAATAGTGCTTCTATTAGTGGGAGGTTGGGTAGCTCACCATTCTACCCGGAATTAACGTACGGTGACACACACTCAAAAGAAAGCTCTTTAGTCGCCTACAAAGAAATTTGGTCCAGTGCCTCTCGTTGATTTGAAAATAGGTAGTCTCCACTAATGATTGATCAGCAACTCTAATAATGCATTTCTCCCTCGCTCCTAATTTGCATCACCAGCATGATTAAATCCAATATTTAACACTCTAACAAGCAACAAATCCGAATGTAGTTCCCTAACACTTCCAAGTTCAGTTATGTCGGTCAGAATCTCTATGTAAACATACCTAGAAGTATGCTAGTGACTCTAAAATCTCTACAAGTTGGAGGTCTTATTCAAATATATACAAAAATTTTGACTCAAAAAAGCTAAAAACTCTATATGCAAAAGACTCCCACACACTTAAAGTTCACATTGTCCTCAATGTGTAAAACTGAAAAATTCTGAATTCTGACGTAACAGCAGATAAAACGCAAAAACTGTACAAATTGGTAAGGAATTTGGAAAAACTCCATTTCACAAAAGTTGTTCATCTACGTGTTTTCTACACACTATCAAAAGGGCACAATGTTTCGATAAACGGTCTGACAGTTATGGTCTCTGGACTGAACTACGCGCAGTCTGAATTTTTCTGACGGAAAGGTATTCGTCATAATTCTCTTCTAAGATAGATTCCGGACTCAATGAAATTAAACATGGGGATGCAAATATGATATGAAAACAATAAAAACAAAAAATAAAAGGGTTTAAGATACAAAACCTATGGGTTGCCTCCCATTAAGCGCTTGGTTTAAAGTCGTCAGCCCGACTCTCTTGTTATCGTCCATATACCAACAATCCGAAAATGCAGTCTCATGAGAAAAAAAATCTGCAATTCTAATAACAACTTCACACAATTATTAGCATAACATATGAATAATGAAATTGTTATAACTTTAAATCTTCCCCACACTTAGTCCTTTCTACACTCGAAAGTGGATAAAGAACATAAAATAAGGGAACTTCTATAGGTTCCTCTCGATGAACCCGCACAATACTAGAATCAAACACATCAAGTGGTATATACTTAGAAGTAAAATAATCCTTCAGAATTTTAGAAGCACAAATACTCAATCCCAAGTGATGTGGATCAAAAGATTCGAGAAATATGCAAAGGATTAGACAAACCTTCTACAATCTCTCGTATTACAGGATCCTCATCATTCTTAAAGAATTGCAATGAATTATTTACCTCATTTGTATCGTGGTCCTCTATCAAACTATTTAGCCATTCTTCGTCAGTTTCTGCTTCAACCGAAATCTCAGCATCATTATAATCCTTGGCTAGCTCAATTGGGTCTTCCACAACTTCAACCAATTTGGTTTCATTCTCAATCACTATTTGTTCAACACTTTCGTCATCGTAATTAGAATCATCTCCTAGAAATTCTAGTTCATTGGTGCAAATCCTAAAATCATTGTTTGAGTACGTTACACCATTTATAACAACGGTTATGTCATATTCATTCTCCTCCTTTTGAATAGGCGAGTGATCGTTATTATGATCCGGAGTTGAAATAACATTACCATTATTGCAAGGATTTTCCAAAGGTTGCTCATCTTCATCAGAGTCTTCGTCAACCTCATAATCTTCAATATCCCAACGACGTTGAAGTTATGTTCGTATTACCTTGTTAATTTCTTCGAGAGTCTTTTCTGATGCTCCAGCTTCTTCTAACTGATCATATTGTTTAGAAAGTTTTCTGATATTAATACGTTTTCCTCCATTATCCACGATGAAATTTTCGATCGTATCTCTTCTTTTGACATAAATGACGAAAGAACATGATAAAGAGGAGTAGGTCTTTCCACACTCTCTCTGTCATCTACACATTACTAGAAACAATTGATCAGAAGCATAACTATCCTCCCATCCCTTTGATTGCTCGCGTACATACCCGTCATAAGGTTGTTGATATGTATGAGAGTATCCATAAGGCTCCGTAGGGTATGGTTGGTAGTGTTTATATGAAGGAGGTTGAAATCCAAATTGATTAACACAATAATATGATGATTGGTCTTGTGCTCCGTACATGTTATGTCCATAAGGAAACATGACGACTCACAAGAACACAAGAAAAAATTTAAAAACAAAAACAAGCTAAACAAATAACAAATCAATTAACAACCGCTCCCCGGCAACGGCGCCAAAATTTGATGCGTGTCGTAACCACAACAAATTAATCAAGATATTTCCCACTAATTAAATAAATAATATAGCAGTAGTAAGGATCGTTCCCACAGAGAGCTGTGTAATTGATATGTTATTTAGTTCAGCAAAATAATAAAAGACAAGGGGGATTGTTTGATTAAAGTAAAATAGAAAGAATAATGAATAAAAGAAAGAGATGATCAAGGAATCCTTCGCCGTTACCAAGCGATAAATGGATCAAGTATACTTATCTATCTTTGTTAGAACCATTCATCACCAACCGTAGGAAAGCAAACTAGCTCGGTGCTATCCTCAAAACTCCTTTACCACGGATACGGAAGCTCTCCAATATCAGATTCTATCCAACCGAACCACCAAGTAGTAGCTCACTCAAGGTGTAATCCGATCGAACGCTTAGGCTTTGTGAATTAGGTTGATCCCAGTAGTTAAACTCTTAGCTCAAGGTCCACTTGCTGGTGTTGTATTCACCCGCAATTGCTCCACGTAATCCCTCTGCAAGGTCTTGCAGTTTTCTACTTGTGTATGAATTATTCGACGATTACTTATCTCCTAACCCAATACTAGCAATAGAACAATTAGTAAATCAATCTAGCGTGCACTCCAAATCAATCCAATAATTACTCATAAAGATCAAATAGTGAAAACAAACGATGATGTGATTAAAACTCCGAACAAACTTGTATAATATTAGAGCTTCACGCTAGAACATTGAATTCATCCTCAATCAACAAAGGTTTAGCAACTCATGATTACAAAGAATGGTTTCCCCCTAAAGGGGTAAACCCTAGGTTTTTAATGAAGAAGAAAAATATAATATGAGATGTGTCTTCTTAATGTATTGGGTCTCTCCTTATATAATACCCACAAATTATATGGTTTAGAATCCTTCCGGACGCGTTTTCCTTGATTTAGAAGCCCAAATTCCACCTTTTGTGTCTGTATACGGTTGGGTTTCCCAACCGAATGTTCCATCGACTTTACGTACGGTTGGGTTTCCCAACCGTAGGTGCTTCTAATCTACTCCTTTGTTTTCCTTCACCATTTTGGCCATAACTTCTTCATCCGACGTCCGATTAAGCTCATTCTTTTTGCATTCTTTTTGTATCTTCGTCCTCTACAAGATGGTGTGTTCAAATCTTTCATATCTTATAATTTGTACCTACGGTTTGGTTGAGAAAGCTTTCCAAACCGTAAGCTTCCCCGGGATTTGCATACGGCTTGCTTTCCTCGCCGTAACTCGACACGAAAATTCTCTTGAACCCGGTGCATCTACGGTGGGTTTCCCAACCTAGGCAGTTCAGAACTCGGTCCTTTTCCCTTTTGAGCCATTTCAACCCCGATTCCATTGACTTTGGATGATTCACCTAAGTAAACACATAAGATAGAAAACAAGAGTAATATACAATAATTCACAAGAATATATAGCAATTACTAGCATGGATTAGACACTAAATGTATGCAAAATATGCGCTTAACAATCCATTGTAGTTAGAATAATCCTGTGTTGTGAACTGAAACTCATGCTTAATCCTATATATTGATCATTTGATTAGGCATTGCTCCCCTGAGAAGACAGCTAATGCTTAGGAGAAATACCTTAGTTGTGATTGAATCATTCATATTAAAGTAACCTTAGATACTCAGAGGATTGACATCCTTTTTGTTATCAATTATAAGGACAAGGTTAGTATCATTGAAGGATAACTAGTGTAAGTTAGTGGTGGACTCAAAGGCCCTAGTACCTTCCTCATCATTTGTTTTACAACATCTTGCTTTGCATCCTGTTTTACCATTTCTGTTACTATCAAACATCATTGTCGTATCGACACCAAAAAAACAACTCTTTTGTGTTACTATCTTCTTATTTGAATCAAAGTGAGAAAGGACCATAGATTCAACTTTACACCCTCCAAGTCTCGTGGATCGATTTCGTATTTGCACCTTACACAACCGTCACCGTGCACTTTGCGTTTAATATTGTAGGTATCTTCTTAGTCCTACCACTAGACCCCGTTGGTCGAAAAACTATGCTTAGCCAAACTAGGCGATTAAATCCGCCACAACGCACTGGAAGTGTGGGCACGCCCTAGCTTCCCGGCCCCACTTCCCATCAACCAATTAGGTCGCATTAAATCCGCCACAGCGCACTGGAAGTGTGGCCACGCCCTAGCTTGCCGACCCCACTTCCCATCGACCAATCAGGTCGCTCTAAAAGCGCCACACTCACACAGAAGTGTAGTCACGCCCATGCTTGGCCGACCCTCTTACATTAACCAACCAAGGTTGTTTTTAAACTCGCCATGCTGTGGAAAAGAAGGAAACCGCGCCAGATGGCCGCAAAGCCAATTGGCTTCCCAAAAAACGCGCCAGCATGCCAAGCGGCATGCCAAACATGCCAAACGCACATACCAGGCACACATGCCAGATGCGCATGCCAAACGCGCCAAAAATGGCCACTCACCCCATGCGACATGCCATATAGGCTAATTAGGGTTTCGACAAGCCAAACCCTAATTTAGGCAAGATTTCCACACCAACGTGCCGAAATTTCAGTGGCTATGGCTACGCGCGCAACCGTGCCAAAAGCATGCACGAGCCATGCCGCAATGCCGCTAACGCGAGTTAAAGGTTCCACTGCCAACTAAAGGTAGTCATGATCGACGGCTACCTTTCCTCCTGAGATGCAATCTCAGCCATCCAAGTTCTCCACCAAACTAACAGGCTTGTGGCAACTTTTGAGCGACCATGCCGCCAAACCCTAAACTTTGGCCACGACATCAAATCCCAGTTTGTCCATGGCGCCTAATTTCGGCCACAGTGCCAAACCCTAAATTGGCCACGGTGCCAAGCCCTGACCTTGGCCATGCCGCCAAGCCCTAGCCTTGGCCGTGATGCCAAGCCCGACCTTGGCCACGCCGCCAATCCCTAGCCTTGGCCACGACGCCAAGACCTGACCTTGGCCACGCCGCCAAGCCTTAACTTTAGTCACGAAGCCAAATCTTAACTTTGGCCATGCTACAACATTACAGGCGTGGCCATGCCACAACGCCACTGGAATGCTGCTATGCCACAGCTACTAGCACACCGCCATGCCACGGCTACGCCATTGGCATGCAACTAGCATGTCACTATGCCATTTCTCCACCAGGCGTCACTATGCCATTGGCGCCGCTCCGTTATACAACAAAATGCGGCCATAATCAATGGCCATCCTTCCTCATGAGATGCAATCTCGGCCATCCAAGTTCGCCACCAAACTTACAGACTTGTGGCGAGTTTCAAGCGACCAGCTGCCTAAATCTAGTGGCCATGGCTACGCCATCCGCCACTTGCATCAACGTGCCACTGGCATGCACGAGCCATGACAGACACGTCACATTGCCAATAGCGTATGACAAAACGCCACTGCGCCATTATCAGGCGCTACGCAAGGTATCCACAATCAACGACTACCCTTATTCAAAAGATGCGATCTCGGCCATCGAAATTCGCCACCGAGCCGTTCATTTCGTGACAAGTTTAGGCGATCGGGCCAAACGAGCCTAGCATCACATGTGCTATTTACATACGACAAGCCTCTCCAATTTTAACTTGCCACACGTAGCAAAGTGCTACATGTTTTCCACGAAAACACTCGAGACATCAAAACATGTCACAAACTTGGGGATACTCATCAGGGTATGGTCTGGCGGTTTACAGCGTGTGGCGTGCAATACGCCCGTTACAAGAAAGTGTCATAAAGCGGGGCGGTTAGTAATGGCAAGAAGTAATGGTGTAAACGTATCCTTCATTATGGAAACATAAATTCCAGGCGTTACCTGATGAGTGCCAAATATTGCATATTTCTACACCTTTTTATTGGCATTTAACTCATCTTTTGTGCTCATAAATCAGATATTATCCTGCATTCCGTATTTTCTTTGTTTTCAAGAATAAATATTTGTACTAATTAATTTTGTGTTTTTAGGTAGTAAATAAAGCTCGAGAAATTAAGGATCCAAAAGAGCAGTAAAATTGGAGGCGAGCGTCTATGGAGCAGAAATCCAAAGCCCGCGCGCGCACGGGGTTGCAACCCAACAAGAGGCAATCCAACTTACAAAACATGGGCTTGAGAAGTCCAAGACCCGGCCCATAACCCGGATCCATAGCCCATCTTATCCTGAGCCGTGAGATCTTACACTCCTGCATCTAATGGTCGCTACAGCCTACACATCATTTCTCGCTGCTCCCGCTCCACACCAAAACCACCTATACCCATACCCATCGACCAAACCCCAACCTCACCTTCATTTCTCTCTTCTTCCCCCGACACAAAACCAGAGCACCTTACCTTCTTCCCCCGACCATACCATGGCAGAGCCACCACCTCACCACCTCCATCATCTCCTTACCCTGACAACAACACCAACAACCACCTTCACCACCTCTCTAGGTCTAGCTATCTCTTTCTTAGCTTCTCCCATAACCCTAGAAGCTAAATTAGAGATAGTTGGAGGTAGGGTTTTCTCCAACATCAAATCAATGGAGTCAGAGACGAAGTAAGGGAGGAAAGAGGTTTGGGTTCGCATTAATTGTAAGTTTGAGTGTTAGAGGAGACCTTTGTATAAATAGGGTTGAGAATTGAGTGTAAAAACTCATGCCTGGATTAGCCTGCACCAACTTAGTTTAAATTGTTTGAATTGTTTTCATTATGTTCTAATTCATTTTACTAGGGTGTTGTTGAAACCCCTAATTTCATGTCAAGTAATTAGCCTATTGGTTCTTTTTTCTTGTGTTATAATATGATTAGGATTAGTAATTAACTAATGAGCTTTTAAGCCCGTGATGAGTTGTACCTGTAAGAAGACAACTCATACTAGGGGGTGAATTAGTGACAATTAGTTAATAAACACCCATTAGAGACCTTCAAGGGAAGGCACAAGAACTTAACTTGAGCCACATTACCTTAGCATGAGGTTAGAAGGTGGAATCAACTACCCTAGTGTTCTCCAAATTGCTTTTTAATCATTTGCTACCTTAGCTTAGAGTCACAACAACTCAGTCCGCATCGACAACCAACTTACAACTTTGTCACTTCTCTAGAAATCGGTTTAGAAAGCCTTGAGATCAACTATACTGACCACTCCATTTCCATGTGGATCGATTCGTACTTCTGCCACGCTCCAACAACAGCGTTGTGCACTTGCAGTTTAACACGTAGGCGAAAACTTCTTTCCCAGCCTACCATTACCCGTTACTCCCTTCTTCCACCGCTCAATCGTTTCCTCTTCCGACGAGACCAAGGTACGTTTTGTTGCGACTTGTATAAATAGGTCTCACCTATTTTCCACCAGAAGACAAGTTTTGGTCAGGAGAACAATACAATATCCAGAAATCATCTGATAGCTTTTCATCCAGCTAGCTAGTTCAACTTTCTGATACAAGTCACGAAACACCCACACTTCCAGAATCAACTATTCTGGTCTCAACACTTTCTTCGCTTCCCTTCCTAAAACCAACCCTTCTCCTTCACTTTGTGACCGAAGCAAGCCTGGAACGACCATTTATTGGTTTAGTCCAGGATTGTACAGATTGATCTCTCGAATCAAAAGTACTCCCGTGCAGTACATTGTTTAGGGTTTAGACTCGTTTCTCATCCACACACACGAAATTACCGAAAACAGCAGAAACCGTTTTCACCCACAAACAACAGTGTCATAATATTATTACACAGCATCAAAGTTCTCATATCACAACTTCGACAACAATACTATGGTGATATGTATCACTCCCCCTTAGTCAATACTTTCGTCTCAACATGAAAACCACTCCCCCTTACATAATGACCCGTAGAGCACGTAAATCATATGTATTTGTAGTGTGAACTACACATAATTCTCCCCCTTTTTGTCAATAAAATTGGCAAAGGTACGAAAACGGGATCCTAATGAAATTTCCACGAAGACGCTTCTAGACCAAAGAAAAGTACATATCAACTTGTTTAGATACAATCATAAAGCCGAGGCTAAATGCATTCATCAAGTAGTTTATTAAGATACAAGATAACCCCTAAATAATTTCACTGCCGCACTCCCACAAAGATATGGAAATTAAGCGCAAGTTCAAAAGAACTCTCCCCCATTTGATGTCATTCCCAAGAGAACAACAAGAGCGACCTTACTTTTACAAGAAAAGAAGGATTTTATTGGACACCAAAACCATAAATAAATGATTTTATATATCCAAAATTCTCAATTAAACTAACCACAAGAGAACCGATGATTAATTTAGTCGGAATACACAAACAAAATAACCACAAACGAATCTATGATTAATCTAGTTGGAAATGCTCGACATAAGAGAGCTTGCGGAGCTACGACTAAGTTCACCATAAAAGAATGATTAACTCAATCGTCTTATGCTCAACACAAGAAAAACTTATGGAGCATTGCAGTATACACATAAAATATGGATCGGGGAATGGTCAATACTGCGGCATATACAAGGATTCATTCTATTTTCCATCACTATTTGCATAATGACATACAATAGACATAATCCTTGTAAACAAAAGATTTTAACCTATCTTCCATCAAAAAAATTGACATAATAGGCTTAACTTTTGTTTGTCAAAAGTTCATCGATCTTGTATCAATACTTGCATATCGACATATAAAAGAGATAACTTTTGACATCATATGAGACAATAATAGTTCACGGATGAAAACACACATATCCCATAATATATTGCAATATTTAAAACCATAAAGATTAATACTGCAAAAATCATCTTCCAAACAAATTTTTAGAATTTAAATAAACCTAAAAATAAAGATGAAAAAAAACAATGGACATAGCTATGTGTACTCACAATATGGCTATTCCAAACTCTAGTTATTCTTCCTAAAACATAAATTCTCATAAGAAGACTTTCTAGACATCATTTTACTTACTTTCAGAATTCTTCTCGTACTCCCTATAATCTTCAAGCTCATCTTCAATCAGATCAATCCTTGATTCGAGGTTTTCAATCTTCTCTTCCAATTTTTCGGAAGATAAAACCAGTTCGTTTTTCAGAGCACTCACTTGTTCTAACACGAGATTCATGGTTAAAGATAGCTTTTCAAACTGGGATAAAGATGGATTTCCATCAAAAGAACCATCTCGTTTGTCGGAGCACAACTCATTATCAGATGAGTCAAAACGAATCTTCTTAGATGGAAATAGAATAGTCCATACATCACTTTCTTTGCTTGGAAGACTGGATGAAGATATGATATAAGAGAGAAATGAAATGCTTAGTCTCTAAAAAAAGCTTCTTAAAAAGAGGAAGATATTCCGAGAAGATCTTTTGACTGAAACCCTAGACAAAGGGTAGGTAAGGGATAACAACGTTTATGAACACTTATCGAAAAGACTATTAATCAAACCCAAGAGACTAAGAATAGATATACAACCCTCTCAATAGGATATGGTCCTTGTTTTAAAAAGAGGGTACAAGAACCATCTCTTATTCTTATTACAGAATAAGCTTCTTCCTATCCAGACCAGGATCGGAAGATCTCCATCTCAAAGATGTACTTTGATTTTGTTCTGCCTTTGAAAGAACAAAATTAGGCGTTTTATCTATTCTTCTTAGAACTTTTTGGAGTGTTCTGTTTATTGATTTTAGTGAGCTATGAGTAGCCTTGGAATTCTCTCCTATACTATTAAAAGTACTTATGGATGATTTCCTTTTCCTTTTTGATAAACGTTTTTTTGATAGATGAAACAATTTCTTGATTTATTATGCTCGACATTATCTTGATGATCTGTTTTTCACACAAGACGTCAAAATTTTTTGAACCGCCCTTGTGATTTTCTATATCATTCCTTTCGTTGGTTATAGAATCGTGTAATTTCTTTGACAGAAATAACCGAGGATGATATTTCTCATAAGAATCACGATTTCGGATTGCAATTTCTTGTCTTAGAGCATCCAATTGATCTTCCGAAGTTCAATCCTTTTTATTAGTCTTTCTTCCTTTGAATTGATAGGATTGAGTGATTGGGAGAGGATTGGACTGTTTGGAGGACAAGTGTGATTGTCAGCAAAGAGGTTAATGGAACTTGTACATATTTCTTCCTCTGGACAGTAGTCAAGAGTATCCATCCAAGCCTTTGTTAATTCTTAACCTTCTCATCAGAATTTTTTGAAGTGTGAATACTTATGAAACACTTAAACAAGACTTATTTTTATAATTCTTTTGATCTTTATTATTCTCCTTATTGATTGAGTTATATTTCTTATGAGACTTTCTTTTACTTTGTCTGAGTGTCTTTTTCAACTCGTTGTATGAACAATGAAAGAGATGAATTAAAGCTATTCTCATTTTCTTCAATCATTTTTGAGTGGTGAGATTTCTTATCGGTTGTGGTAACAGAGTTTACTACCAATTGATGTTTCTCTCATTGTTGTAATTTAAGATCGAAAATCTTTAACTTTCCAGGCAGTATTTCTGGAAAGTGTATCAAGGTTATTTCCCTCAATGATGGCATGCTTCTTAGAATCGTATCTTGATGGTAGCGATTCGAGAATTTTCATCACAATGTCCTTTTCAGAATAGTCTTACCCAATGCAAAAGATGCATTAAAAATTTGACACTTTGTGATTAAACTCATCAAATGAATTCTCATCCGCCAAACGAAGGATTTCCCAATCGATTAAGGTTTGAAGCCTAGCTTCCTTTTCATTGGTATTTCCTTCGAATATGGTTTCTAAGATATCCCACGCATCTTTAGACCTAGTGCAATTTGACACATGGTGTCAAGATTTGGGGTAGTGGCATGTATGATGGCATTCAAACCGTCGGAGTTTTGCTTTGCAAAGAAGTATCTCAATGAAAGATCGTATTCGCCAATATTTTTTGGAACATTAACGTTACCTACCGCAACAACGGGAGCATCATATCCATTAACAACATATACCCATGATTGAAAATCACGCGCTTGAAGAAATGCTCGCATAACAATTTTCCACCATAAGTAATTAGAGCCATCAAGACTCGGTGGTACGTTAATAGAGATAGCACCTTTTTCCATAGAGTCGAGATCGCTACAAACACGGACTTTTGAGGTCTTAAACGTGTTTGCTTTCTTCGATACCAATTGAAAATGCGGGGGTCTAACAACCTCACCCAATATTTCAATTAGCAACTGTATGGACTAACTCTAATATACTTTTACGAGAATCAACTAGATAGTCAGGACTCAATCTTAATAAAAATTATATCAAGGAGTTAATATCTCTATCTCTTGATTTAAATCTTACTCAAGCAATCATGAAGTCTCGATTAAATACAAGAGAGATAAACTTGGATGGTACCAAAGGCCAATATCCAAGGATCAATCAATTTCAATCAACAACCAAAGGTTGTATTTCACTATTGATCGATACAACGCACAACCTGTGATATTTCAATTATATAACAAAATATAATGCGGAATAGAAATAACATGTATACACCGTAAGTTTTGTTAACGAGGAAACCGCAAATGCAGAAAAACCCGGGACCTAGTCCGCATTGAACACCACACTTTGTATTAAGCCGCTACGGCACACTAGCCTACTATAAACTAACTTGTGTCCGGACCGTAGTTGAACCCTAATAAATCTCACATTGATTCAAGGTACAACAAGGCTCCTTACGTCTATGATCCCAGCAGATACTACACACTTGATTCCCTTAGCCGATCTCACCCACAACTAAGAGTATCTACGACCCAAAGTCGAAGACTTTAATAAACAAATTTGTATCACACGTAAAAGTCTACAAGGATAGATAAATCTGTCTCCCACAGACAAACCTAAAAGTTTTGTTCTATCTTTTGATAAAAATCAAGGTGAACAAGAACCAATTGATAAACCAGACTTATATTCCCAAAGAACAGCCTAGTATTATTAATCACCTCACAATAATCTAAATCGTATGGTAGCGAAACTAGATACTGCGGAATCACAAACGATGAGACGAAGATGTTTGTGATTTCTTTTATGTAGCCCTATCAGAGATATAATCTCAAGTCAATTATTCAATTGAACTCGTACGATAGAAAATGGCAAGATTAGATCACTCAACTACAAGAGAAGTAGTTTAAATGCCCCGCTTCACAATCCCAATGAAGTCTTTCGATCGTTAATCGACGGGGTCTCGAGAAGAAACCTACAATTAAAGAAGAATCGACTCTAGCAAACCAACTAGTATCACACGGAGTGTGGGGATTAGTTTTGCATAGTTGCTAGACGTCTCCTTATATAGTTTTCAAATCGGGTTTACAATCTAAGTTACCTTGGTAACAAAGCATTCAATAATCACCGTTCGATGAAAAACCTGATTTATCCAAGCTAATATCTTTCAATTGTTACATCGAAACTTAGTGATGAGTGCCAAATAGTGCATATTTATACACCTTTTTATTGGCATTTTACTCATCTTTTGCGCTTAGAAATCGATATTATCCCGCATTCTCGTGTTTTCTTTGTTTTCAAGAATAAATATTTGTATTAATTAATTTTGTATTTTTAGGTACTAAATAAAGTCCGGAGAAACTGAGGAGCCGAAAGAGCAAAGAATTGGAGACAAGCGTCTATGGAGCAGAAAGCCAAAGCCCGCGCGCGCAACAGTTGCAACCCAACAAGTAGCAACTAATCTACAAGACATGGGCCTAAGCTATCCAAGACCCGCGACCCGGATCCGAGCCCGTTCACTCCGAGCCGTTGAGATCTCGCCCAGATGCATCATACGGTCACTCCTTCGCTCACATCTATTTCTCGATGCTCCGCTCAACACCAAATCTACCCAATACTTCCTCGCCCATTCGGATCACACCCGACTTCATCCAACGCTCGCCGAGGCCTCCTCATCTTCCCCGATGCATATGCTTCACAACAAAAACTCCTAAGCCTATACCCTATCGAGCAAATCCATTCTTTTTTCTTTCTCCACCCGCACCCGCAAAACCCATCACCCTCCTCTTCTCTTCCCACGCCCGATGCAGAGACATCATCACCACCACCACACCTTCATCTCTTGTCGCCATCACCACCGGCTCTCTCCGCCACCCTAGGTTCACCCATCTCCACTTCTAGCTTCGTCATAACCTAGAAGCTAGGGTTGAAGATGATTGAAGCTAGGGTTTCACCAAACCCATTGTGCGGGTCGATTCGGAGGTCGAGAAGCATGAGTAGAGCCAACAACCGATGCAGAGAGTATGGGTGAGAAGTTATTGCAATTAATTTCTGTTTTTGAATTAAATTAGGTTGGATATTTTGGGGGTTCTTGCATGTATAAATAGCAGAACTGTGGGTGTGTAGAGGCATGCCTGGATTAGCCAGAGCATCCTTGTAGATTTAATTTCTGTTATTTGTCATTTTTTTGAGTTGTTAGGGTTTCATTGAAACCCTAATTCCCAGTTATGTGTTTAAACTCGTTGAGTGTTCTTGAGTGTTTAATGTATTAGATACTTTCAATTCTAGCACCCAACGCCTTTCTTTCACAATGCATGCCAAGTATGCATCGTATGTGGTATAAATGTGTTGTGTGTCTTGCGCCTTAATCCTTAGAGTTAAAATGCTAATTCTTTTGACTAGTTGTGCTTAATTAGACAACTAGTGCTCTAGGTTAGTGCCTTAGCCGATAATTGAATTATCATTAGGTGAAACTCCTTAGCTAGGTGAAGGAATTGACACACCTCACTTGTCTACCATAGGAACAAGAAACTCAACATTAGTTAAACACATGATAGGAATTAGTGGTGGAATTGAAGACCTTAGCATCCCTTTGTCATTATTTTTATACCTTAGTTTAGGTTCACACCATTACAACTCAGCCGTACGGCACAAAACCCCTTTTGTTACTGTCACCCTTGAAACTCGGCCTAGAGCAAGCCTTAGATCATACAAGAGCACCACAAGTCTCTCGTGGATCGACCCGCACTTGCCGCGTCTCCGATAGACGCCGTGCACTTGCGGTTATCACCGTAGGCCATAAAATATACACATTCCGAGGCCTACCAAGTTTTTGGCGCCGCCGCGGGACTTGGCGCGTGCCCCGTTGTTCATTGGCCCGACTTCATTGAGTTTCATCTCACCTTGTACATACTCACTTTATAGTTTTGCTTTTAGCCCCGTATTTTTGTAATTTAGTTAAAGTTTTTTCTAATTTTTCATTTACTCTTCTCTCTTTACTTGCATTTTCATTGCATATTCCTTGCATCTTCATTGCATCTTCATTGCACTTATATGTTGCATCTTCATTATAGCTTAACTGTTGGCATCTTCATTGCACGTAGCTGTAGCTTCATCTCGCCCGATAACTTAGCCGCAATATTCAAGAGTCTCAGAATTTGTAGCTCACTGGAGCTTTGTCATTAGTTTACAAGGAAACTAAGCGACCTTGCATCTAGTGTCACTTGTAACTTTTTCCCCGTGTCAGTCCAAGATACTCTTAGTGGTATATGCTAGTGTTCATTTGCCGCAAGTCGCCGCATATTCCAAAGACAACAATTTTGCTATAACTACCACACTCACGGAAACTAAAATTCTCTCGAGCTAGCAGTGCCCGTGGTAAGGCTGAGCCAACCCAAGGGAAACCAAGGAAAACCCAGAGCTTGTTGTGCCTGGGCTGGGTCGTTAAAATCGCTTTGTCTTCTGCATAACTCAAGAAGGAAGGATAAAGGCACAGGATGGTGTGGAATTGGTATCATCCTCTAACTATGCTCGTGGGATTGATGAATGTATGGGCGACAATCCATGAATGCATGCTAAACATATTTGCTAGCCGATAGCTATGTCTTTGAGCATGACCGTAAACCCATGTTAGGCTAGCATCTACACCCGAGTTGTATGAATATAAACAAATTGTATGAGCTTGACTCGAGGTAATCATTCACATGAGTTGTATGAGTTTGTTTGCGCACCCGTGTGCCTTGTGTGAGACATCCGCACCCTAATGTGACCCGTTGAGCCCGGTGATAGACCCGTGAATTTGTGTAACTTGTTGAGCCAACCCGAGCATGACCCGTGAACCATGTTAGGCTAGCATCTATGAATCTCGTGACCTTGCATGCTAGACCTGTTGAGCCAGTTACCTTGCGTGCTAAACCCGCAACTGTGGTGCCTAAAATTGTGAGCATTGAAGTCATATATATGACCACTCGTCACTCAACCCCGAATCGCAAGTTCTCGGCATACATCCGTGAACTATAATGAGCATTATTCGTGGCACATCATGACCGCCCGATAAGTTAGTCTACCACCGTATTGCCCCGTGTTCACCACCTTGCTAGCTCTCTCAAGCCGCAAGTGTTGGGTCACAACTTGGAAAGCCAAGTTAGCCGAGCATAACCTTGCATACCCCGAGCTCCTCGCCAAGGCCTTGTGTGTGCCGTTAAACCCCTTGCATACCCCGAGCAATCCCCGCAAATCAGTGTGAGTGACTCAGGTGATTTGTGAATTGACACATGTTAGCCGAATATATCGTGTCTCGGTGCTGAATTGTATGGGTGTATGCATGAGTCTCGCCATCACATCTTTGAGCTTTGTGTCAAAACCGACTCCGTGCATCACCGAATAAGTTGCTAAGCATCTATTAATGTGCATTTGTGAATCTCGTGCTCATCTACTATCACCCGCAAATGTGATTTTGAGCCATTGTCCGCCCGTGCTTATATGAAACCCGAAACTAGCCTCGTGAATGAGCCGTGAGTTTGCCGTGTGCACAAGCCTCGTTATCACCGAGCTGAGTTCGCCATGTCACATCCGTATGCTTGCCGAGAGTTGGAATCCTTGTATATCTCGCCGTGACTTTGACTTGTGTATGACCCCGTGATATCACCTGAACTTTGTATTGCCCTGAGCATACCACAACTTCTTGTGTGAGTTTGTACTTGTGTGTTCTGCTGATAACTCGTGTGATACCCCGCAACCTCTTGAAACCCCGAGCTTGACTCGTGAAGTATTGAGCTCAACCTAAACCGTGAGTTTAACCTCAAACTTCACCGTCCAAATCGATCTCCGAACTTTTGAGAGCTTCATACATGACTTGCATAGTCTAGATACCATGCCACATAAGACCCTCGCTCTGCATTACTGTCAAGCTTTGTTCGATTAAACACAACTTTTTGTGTCTCTGTGCACACTTCGTGTATTTTTACCATCTCAGTGAGCTCGGCTCCTTGGTTTGTTCACCTTTGAATCATGGTGTAGTGTCAACATAAACCAGCCCAAGTTGTGACTTACCCGTCTTTGTAATTATCTATGTGTTGTGGTATTTTGTGCCTCCTGCGTTGATTTCAATAAGCTAAGCTGTCGACTTGCAATGCACATAACCAAAGGCATAAGCCGAGTTGCACTTAGTCATAATCTAACTTGTGACTAGAACCTTGCACTTGCATCCCGAGCTATTTGTTCCTACACATGCTTTACTCGGCCTCATCTCGTGCATTTGTTGTGCTTTCATGATTTGTGTGTCATTTTTTTCCGAGTTTGCAATGCCTTGTGCCGTGTTTAAGTCATGAGTACAAGTTTGTACTTAAAATGCCAACCTCTACATACAGTAGCCGTGCATTAGCCGCACCGGTTTCCTAGTGATTCTTGTTCAGTGCACACAAACTAAAGCACAACCATTGAGCTCGCTCACATGACCCGAGCTCTACTCAAACTTGGGCCGCACATAACCAATTGCACACAATCAAGCTCGCACAACCGGGCTAACCCACATCCTTTCGAGACGTGGCCGTGCAGATCGTAATGAAGCCCACAACCTGGCTGATCACAAACCGAAACCCGCCCACCGGGCTAATCGAACCGGGGCCGCACACAACCTAGGCCTTGCACAACCACAAAGAAGCCCACCAAAACCAAAACCTTTCAGCCCACACCAGCTGGGCTAACTGAACCCAACCTGGGCTATAAACCAAGTTGTACTTTCCCACACAAACCAAATGAAACCCAAACAAACCAAAGCCCAATAAACCAAATTCCCAAATAAACCAAAGCCCATTTTCATGTTATATTTGTAAGAATGTTAATGTTCCCGTACATTATCTTTTGGGTTGACCTCGACTCTTTAGACTATTAGTGTATGGTAAATTTTGTAGGACTTGTTAAATTTTTCTTTTCGTGAATCGGTTGAGTCTTCTTGTGCATATATTGTGCTAACTCGATATGATCTCCACCGAGAATGTTGGAGTCTAGCCTTAACGAATGAAGCTCAACCTTTCTCCCCGCCGACATCCCAGGTAATCTCTTCCCTTTTCTCTTATCAAAGATAGTTCTCGTGGTACGTGATCGTTTAAATTTTTCCTATCTCGTGACACATTGAGGACAATGTTTGATTTAGGTTTGGGGGTGCATTTGCATATAGAGTTTTTAGTCTTTTTAATCTTTTATTTTCAAAAAAAAAAAAAAAAAAAAAAAAAAAAAAAAAAAACTCTTTTTGTAAAAACCTCCAACTTTTAGAGATTTTAGAGTCACTAGCATGCTTCTACCTATGTTTACATAAGAATCGACCGAAATAACGTAACTTGGAAGTAGGAGAACACAATCGGGTTTCTTAGTTGATTAGAGCGTTAAAATTGGAATTAACCATACCTGGAGAGCTTAATTAGGTGTGTTTGTTAGATATGTGTGAGTAGAATTGTGATCACCTATAGTGGATACTACCCATTTTACATCAAGTGAGGCACCAACTTTCATTTTTTGCGACTTTCTAGAAAAGCTGTTAGAGTGTGTGTCACCTTACGTAAGTTCCGGGTAGGAATGGTGAGCTACCCAACTTCGCACCATTTTCAGCACTACTTTTGATCTCTTGAGTGCTAGTTTTTGTCAATCATGAGGGTGACGTTTAAAGAAGAAAACTCCTTTCGAATATCGATTTGCGCTAGCATCACTCTCTCTCAATCAAGCAAGACCCATAGAAACACATCATCGTCAACAAACGGAGCAAAGATCGAATATTGAAAGAAAAGTTGAGATAGTCCAAGGTTTATGTGCAACAAAGAAAAGAAAAGAAAATAGGATGAGAATTAATAAAATTTATAAAATCAAGACAATACAAGTTGTGGAAAAATTGAGTGATAAAGTCCTTTGTCCATGGAGTTAGTTGTTTCATTATTTGTATTTTTATTTTCGCTTTTTGTAAAACTAAAAAAAAAAAAAAAAAAAAAAAAAATATTGTAGTTTATTTTTGCTACCACTATGGTAAAGAGAGTTCAAGAAGAAAAATCCAAACAACAAGGAAATTGAGTAGAAAAGTTAAAAATTGTCAAGTTTTGTGAAGTTTAGAAGTTCGTCATCAACATTCGAAGACCGAAGACCGAAGATCGAAGACGTTTCTATGGTTCTTATGAGAGAGTGATATTAATTGCCGATCGGGTGAGAAGGTAAGTGAGTACTCCCACCCCTTGCTAATGGTTGATTTCCTTTCTTAGAGATCATCAGAAAAAGATTCTTTTTGTCCACACTTCTGTGGAGTCTCCACGTTTTATTTGAAGGTTATCCTTCTTACCTACAACGTGTGCGTGGGATTTCTCTCTTTATTCCCGCCGCACACATGAGAGACTAAAAAAGCGATCTTTTTGAGTGCAATTATCATAAAACCCTAATAGTGAGGCAAGTCGAGGCTTATGATCACAATCGAATCCGAATTCTTTCATATGGTATGGTTACTTCTCGCCAAAGACTTAAGGATGAGAATGCGTTCTTTGGTAGTTCTAACTTCCTGTTACTAGCACGCAAACTCTATGTCCTCATAGCTCCTTGGATGCTTGAGACTCTTTACACTCAAGTTGGAGAAGGTTTTGTGGGTACACCTCGGTAAACGCTCACGAGACTACAACTCGTCCACTGGGACACCTGGGGGTTTAAAGGCTTAGTGCATACGCTAAATGCATTCGAGAGACTGCGATGGGGTATAGTTAGGATTTCTTAATTTCTGTTTCACTTGAGGACAAGTAAAATTCGAGTTTGGGGTATTTGATGAGTGCCAAATAGTGCATATTTATACACCTTTTATTGGCATTTTACTCATCTTTTGCGCTTAGAAATCGAGATATTATCCCGCATTCTGTTTTCTTTGTTTTCAAGAATAAATATTTGTATTAATTAATTTTGTATTTTTAGGTACTAAATAAAGTCCGAGAAACCGAGGAGCCGAAAGAGCAAAGAATTGGAGACAAGCGTCTATGGAGCAGAAGCCAAAGCCAGCTACGCAATGATTGCAACCCAACAAGTAGCAACTAATCTACAAGACATGGGCCTAAGCTATCCAAGACCCGCGACCCGGATCCGAGCCCGTTCACTCCGAGCCGTTGAGATCTCGCCGGATGCATCATACGGTCGCTCCTTCGCTCACATCTATTCTCGATGCTCCGCTCAACACCAAATCTACCCAATACTTCCGCCTGTTCGAGATCGCACCCGCTTCATCCAACGTCGCCGAGGCCTCCTCATCTTCCCCGATGCATATGCTTCACAACAAAAACTCCTAAGCCTATACCCTATCGAGCAAATCCATTCTTTCTTCCTTCTTCTCTTTCTTCTCCACCCGCACCCGCAAAACCCATCACCCTCCTCTTCTCTTCCCACGCCCGATGTGCAGACATCATCACCACCACCACACCTTCATCTCTTGTCGCCATCACCACCGGCTCTCCGCCACCCTAGGTTCACCCATCTCCACTTCTAGCTTCGTCATAACCTAGAAGCTAGGGTTGAAGATGATTGAAGCTAGGGTTTCACCAAACCCATTGTGCGGGTCGATTCGGAGGTCGAGAAGCATGAGTAGAGCCAACAACCGATGCAAGAGTATGGGTGAGAAGTTATTGCAATTAATTTCTGTTTTTGAATTAAATTAGGGTTGGATATTTTGGAGGTTCTTGCATGTATAAATAGCAGAACTGTGGGTGTGTAGAGGCATGCCTGGATTAGCCAGAGCATCCTTGTAGATTTAATTTCTGTTATTTGTCATTTTTTTGAGTCGCTAGGGTTTCAATGAAACCCTAACTCCATGTTATGTGTTTAAACTCGTTGAGTGTTCTTGAGTGTTTAATGTATTAGATACTTTCAATTCTAGCACCCAACGCCTTTCTTTCACAATGCATGCCAAGTATGCATTGTAGTGTGGTATAAATGTGTTGTGTGTCTGCAGACTTAATCCTTAGAGTTAAAATGCTAATTCTTTTGACTAGTTGTGCTTAATTAGACAACTAGTGCTCTAGGTTAGTGCTTTAGCTGATAATTGAATTATCATTAGGTGAAACTCCTTAGCTAGGTGAAGGAATTGACACACCTCACTTGTCTACCATAGGAACAAGAAACTCAACATTAGTTAAACACATGATAGGAATTAGTGGTGGAATTGAAGACCTTAGCATCCCTTTGTCATGTTTTATACCTTAGTTTAGGTTCACACCATTACAACTCAGCCGTATCGGCACAAAACCCCTTTTGTTACTCGTCACCCTTGAAACTCGAGTCTAGAGCAAGCCTTAGATCATACAAGAGCACCACAAGTCTCCGTGGATCGACCCGTACTTGCCGCGTCTCCGATAGACGCACCGTGCACTTGCGGTTATCACCGTAGGCCATAAAATATACACATTCCGAGGCCTACCACTTAGCTTGTCACACACAAATGAAATGTATTCATTTAGGTTTGAGTAACCGTACCTAAACGTGTGATGAGTGCTAAATAGTGCATATTTATACACCTTTTATTGGCATTTTACTCATCTTTTGCGCTTAGGAATCGAGATATTATCCCGCATTCTCGTGTTTTCTTTGTTTTCAAGAATAAATATTTGTATTAATTAATTTTGTGTTTTTAGGCAATAAATAAAGCTCGGAGAATCGAGGAGCCAAAAGAGCAAAGAATTGGAGTCGAGCACCTATGGAGCCCAGAGATAGCCAAAGCGCGCGCGCGAATCGAAGCAACTCATCTACAAGACATGGGCTCGAGATATCCATCTCCGACCCAGACCAGGATCCAAGCCCGTCATTTCGACCGTTGAGATCTCCTCAGCTACATCCTATGGTCGCTCAGCCTTGCATACCATTACTCGATGCTCCCGCCCCACACCAAATTAGCTTGAATCTTCCTCAGCCGTTCAGATCACCTACTCCTCATCCAACGCTCGCTCCATCAGGGCCTCATCAAACCTTGCTATCCTCGCTCCACAACAAAATGCCCTAACCCTATACACCCCGTCGACCCACCTCATTTCTCTTCGTCTCCTTCTCTTTCTTCTCTCGCAGAATCCACCCCTTCTTCCCCGACCAAACCTTTCGCAACACCGCCTCCATCACCACCTTACCTTACCCTCGACACACCATCACCACACCAACAACTCCAGCAGCCGCACCTCTCTAGGTCTAGTTTTTCTCTTTCTTAGCTTCTCCAACCCTAAAGTTAACTCGTAGAAAAAAACTAGAACTGTGGTTTTCACCACGATCGAAGCATGGAGTCAGCAGAGCCGATTGACAAGAGAGAGAGCGGATTCGTAGTATGGGTTCGATTTATTTTTCATTTAATTTTTTTTTTTAATTGAATTAGGGTTTGTATTTTGGGAAATGTGTGCATGTATAAATAGAAGAGGGATAAGACGATTTGAGGGCATGCCCACAGAGCTGCTTGAGTGCTTCAATTAGGTTTAATTTGTAGTTTATTTGTTACTTTGATGTTTTAATTACTTTGGCTAGGGTTGAGATGAAACCCAAAAATCTGTTGCTAAGAGTTGTTCATAATTTGGAATTGTTCTTGATTGTGCTTTAATGCTTAGGATACATTTAATCTTAACACCTCAAAGATATGTTACTTTCCCGTGTATGTCATGCATCCACTTGTAGTGCATCTTTATTTCCATGTTGTGTGTGTTGCAATTCCATACCTCATTGCATGTGATTGATCCTCGAGACTAGTTTGTGCCCCGAGAAGACGGCTAGTACTTGGGAGAGATACTCTAATTGCGATTAAATATCCATCTTGGGGTAAGTTTGATCATCTAAGTAGTGGAAACGATTTGTGATTAGTTGTACTATGATAAGACAGTAATACTAGGAATTAGTTAATCACTTTAGTTGATAGTAAGCCACCCACGAGACCCCGGATGAATGGTAGAATTGCCATTACAAGGGACAAGAACTTTAGCAAACATTGAACCGACTTAGCCGAGATTAGGAGGTGGATTCGACACCCTAGTCCTCTCTATCTTGTTACTGATCTTCTTTTACCTTAGTTTAGTTTCACTACAATTCGGAGCGTATCGGCAACCAAATATCATTACTTGCACTTGTTGAATTTCAGCCAAGAAGCCTTAGATCACACATAAGCATCCCATTTCACCGTGGATCGACCCGTACTTGCCGCGTCTCCGATGAGACGCCGTGCACTTGCGGTTATCACAAGTACCTTAAAATATACACATCTAGAGGCCTACCAAGCTTTTTGGCGCCGTTCTTGGGGAATTGGCGCGTGCCCCTGTTGTTCATTGGCTAGCTTCACTGATTTTCAACCCTGTACATATCCATTTTACATTGTTATTTCTTTTAGCTCTCTTCTTAGTATAACTTAGCTTAACCACTGTCTTTATTTTGCATTTTGCACTTGTTATTCTATTTGTTATTACATCACTACATCTGTAGTTGTCCTTTTGTTCTTGTTTACTTTAGTGTAAATTGTAGTTGTAACTTGTTATAATTCTGCATTTGTGCATCTTTTTGTGTCTTGAGCTGTGCATTTTAGAGAACTTAATCTCTTTGTTAAGCTAGCAGGTACTTGCTGTACTTGCTGTGCTTGCTGTGCTGCTGAGCAAGCCCAAGGAGTGGGAGAAAAAGGTGCAAAGCCCTGAGCAACCCTCGCACTTGAGGGTGAGTGGCTCCCGCCATGTATGTGTGCTGATCCGTATTGTTAATGTGCACAAACCCTCGCTCCTTGCTAGCCCTCCGGCGCAAGTTTGAGCTAAGCCGCTTCCGAGAAACCCTCTTATCAACCCTAAAACTAGCTTAGGAAAAATCCGAGTTGAAGTCAACTCGCATCGGTGACATCAACCGAGTGAGTTGATACAACCGACCGTGAGACATCCACTCCCGGTGTGATCTGTTGAGCTAAGTAATTTGGAAAATCTTGTATGAATTATAATCCCGGTGGTTCACTTGCTACCGGTCCCCGCTAATATTCCGACTTGTTGATAACCTTGCTTGAGCATGTTGTGAGTTTGTGCTAGACCTTGAATCTGTGAGACCATGTTAGCCGAGTACTTTAGTGCCCTGTCACATGTAAGTTTGAGTAAACCACGAGCTTAAGATTGCTCTACCCTGTTGACTCACTTCTATTGCTCATTAGTGCACAGGCTTACTAAGACCATCGACCTGCAAGGTGAACCCATTTGCTATCCGAAGTGTGAATTACATCTCAATTGAATAGTCCAAAGATGTTGTGAGTCCTATGATAAAGAACAACTAACTCTTGACTCTCATAAACATGATGTTGTGATGGTTGATATTCCTTGTTTGCACTGATAAGTAGAAGACTTGAAAACCCCGAGTTTGATATCTCCACCACCGCTTAACCCTATATGCTAGTTGATGCTACGATTTTGTCTTTGAATTGTTTGGGTGCCTTGCATGAGAATTAGCTACCTTGTCGGTCTGTTTATTAAATTTGTACATCTCGCTAACTGCTCATCCGCTGCAAACTCATGTTTTGATGAACACCGTATCCATACATAACCCCTGACATCCGAGTGATGATTTCTACATGCTTAAATTTTCATATCTTTGTATGCTCCTCTAGCCCAAATTGGTTGAATGTTGCTGCTTTGCTAATCCGGTGAGTGCTTTAATCAATCAGCCATTACTAAATCATCCAACCCCTGGAAACTCAGATTTGTGCTTGGCTGTGACTTTTGAAACAAAAGCATGTTAGCCGAGATCTTTTGCCCTCATGTGATTTGGCGTTACAATCCTTGGTTTTAACAAAGACTGTCTCGATCACCCGATCTTTGTGAGATCGAAACAAACTGGTTAACCAAGTTTGCTGTCATCCTCATTTATGCAAGCCCGGTTGATAAAATCCACTCCGAGCATAACCTTGAGCATACCTCAGCTCCGCTTTTTGTGAAATGTGTCAGGCTTACTCTGCTGTCTTTGCCATTTTTTTGATGTGAGTTTGTAAAACTTGTCATTGTGCATTGGCCTGGACTTCACCAGGTAACCGTGGCACCTATTCTTGACCAAAGTCAGGTGCAATCATTGAGCTGCACACAACCAAGGCATACCATAATCCGGCTCTAAACCCCATAGGCTTGTTTCTTGGGCTTTGCACTTTAAACCTCCACCACATAAGTGTGGTAATCGGGATGCTTACACATGAAGCCCAACCACTAGGCTAATCAACTCGGGCTGCTAATCACAAAACCAAATCATCAATCAGGGTGTATTGACACATACCTGGCTTTGCACTCACTCCGAGCCCACATAACTTGGGCTATCTAATCCGTGTAAACTAAACTAAACCCATCTGGTTGGCCGCAGACACAACTGGCCCAGGTTGTGCGGTTCCACAGTTCTGGGCTGTAAACAACTAATTCCCAATAAAACCAAATCAAGCCCAATCAACCAAATCAAATCCCAATAAACTAAAACCCACATAAACCAAACTTTCCTAACAAAACCAAACAGAGCCCACAAAAACCAAAATGAATCCCATTTAAACCAAATCAAAGCCCACATAAACCAAAACTAAGGCTTCGAGTTCAATTTGAGTTGATAAATCATGTCGCTTTCCGCAATCGGGATACAAACAAATCCTTAGAGAGCTTGCTTACGGGCATGCTTCAGTATATGAACTCCCATACCATAGTGATTTTAGGGAATTTTATGAGCCTTCTCCAGCCCCACGACTTCACATGCCCTAATCACTATGAGCATGCATCATCCACCACAAAGTTTGAGAATGAACACTCTCCTCATACCCAGTCATCACTTCTCTCGATCAATTAGAAGTTCACTATCCTGGGCTTAGGAAAGGCAATCACATGAGCGATCTGGTCAAATCTAATCCCCCTAGGCACTATGAAATGCATGTTTGCACCTTATGTGGTGGCTTAGACCACCTATTTCGAGCATCTTGTTATATTTTGCATGAATTTAGATAAATTAGGAAAACCATGATAATCCGATATACGAAGTGTCTAGAAGTGACTATTGGGATTGCAATCAACCTGCACACATGCATCATTCACCACGGTGGGAGATGAACAATTTTATACTCCCCCAACTCCTAGTTGCAATCAATAATGGAAACACTCATGGAGCAAAATGCTAGATTGAAATGAATGCAATGCATGACCATCAACATAGCAACATGTATGAATTTCCTTCTCTAGTGAACCTCATGCTCAACCATACAATGAATATCCATATGAGGAATGCATACCCACTAGTGAAGACTCTCCTTCAATAGAACAACTCAAGATGATTCTTCAAAGGAACCCGATTGAGTTACAAAATGATATGGATTGAAAATAGTGTTTCTAGTCTTACTCATGCAACTAACATTGAATATGAACCTAATCGAGAGGTAGATGAGTACACTAAAAAATACTACAATTTTGAATGGAGAGATGAATTCTTGCTATGATGATGATGATGAATATGAAGAGCATGTGTATTTTGAAAATGTAATAGAATCTTTAGGTCTTAGACATTAAGTGTCTCTTCCAGAACCCCATGAATGATGCTTCTTCTAATATTCATATATGTGATGATGATGTGGAACCTGTGCAATTGTCTGTGAAAATGAAACATGATTTACCCTCTTTTGACTTTAGGAAAGTGTGTGATGGTACAAATGATTTTAAAAATGAAAACAACCTAGATGTACCTAACCTCTCTCCGAGTCACAAATTGAAACTCTTCCACCAAACCTAGGTGTAGTTTGTCACAAAATTGCAAAACCAACACCCCAGAAAATGCCTAACTTAGGCCTAGAACTTTGTGCTTCCCAAGTCCTCTTGGACTATTTTGCATCAAAGTATAACACTCTTAAGGAGCCACAGTTGGAATGTGTATGTCTGCCGTCTGTTATTAGTAAAACTCATTTTGAGTTAGACCTTTTGCATGATGTCTTGTTAAAATTGCAAGATTTTGTGCTCCCAAACACACTAGTTCACAAGTTTAGGTTTGGGGGAAGCTCATTCACGTCTACAGTCTTACTTGCACTCTCATATTATATTTGTGTAAGGCTGTTGATGTTTGTACATATTGTCTTTTGGGTTGATCCTCAACTCTTTAGACTGTTGGTTTATGGTGAATTTTCATTGTATATAATCCAGTAGGACTTGTTAAATTTTTCTTTTCTTGAATCGGTTGAGTCTTCTTGTGCATATATTGTGCTAATCCGATATGATCTCACGAGAATGTTGGGTTCTAGCCTTGATTAATGAAGCTTCAACCGTGCCCCGCCGACATCCTAATCTCTTCCTTTTCTCTTATCAAAGATAGTTCCCATGGTATGTGACTGTTTAAAATTTTATCATTTGTTGACACATTGAGGACAATGTTTGATTTAGGTTTGTGGTGTGATTTGCATGTAGAGTTTTTAGTCTTTTGTTTTCCTTATTATTTTAAAATCCAAAAAAAAAAAAAAAAAAGATTCCAAAACTTTTTGTAAATAAAACCTCCAACTTTTAGAGATTTTAGAGTCACTAGCATGCTTCTAGCTATGTTTACATAGAATTTTTTCGACCGAAATAACAAAAGTTAGAAGTACTTAGGAGAACACAATCGGGTTTCTTAGTTGATTAGAGCGTTAAGGATTGGATTTAACCACACCTGAGGGCTAATTAGGTGATGTTTAGATATTCGGTAGTAGAATCAGTGATCACCCAGTGGATACTACCCAATTTACATCAAGTGAGGCACCAACCTTCAATTTTTTGCAACTTTCTAGAAAAGTCATTAGAGTGTGTGTCACCGTACGTAAATTCCGGGTAGGAATGGTGAGCTACCCAACTTCGCACCAATTTAGACTACTTTTGATCTCTTGAGTGCTAGTTTTTGTCAATCATGAGGGTGGCGCCTAAAGATGAAAACTCCTTTTAAATATCGATTTGTCGATTAGCATCACTCTCTCTCTCAATCAGCAAGACCCATAGAAACACATCATCGTCAACAAACGGAGCATCATCGAGGAATATGGAAAGAAAAATTGATATAGTCCAAGGTTTATGTGCAACAAAGAAAAGAAAATAGGATGAGAATTAATAAAATTTATAAAATCAAGACAATACAATTGTGGAAAATTGAGTGATAAAGTCTTTGTCCATGGAGTTAGTTGTTTCATTATTTGTATTTTTATTTTCACTTATTGTAAAATTCATAAAAAAAAAAAAAAAAAAAAAAATATTTTAGTTTATTTTTGCTACCACTATGGTAAAAGAGTTCAAGAAGAAAAATCCAAACAACAAGGAAATTGAGTAGAAAAGTTAAAATTGTCAAGTTTGTGAAGTTTAGAAGATTCGAAGAAAGAGCGTTTCTATGGTTCTTATGAGAGAGTGATATTAATTGCCGATCGGGTGAGAAGGTAAGTGAGTACTCCACCCCTTTCTAATGGTTGATTTCCTTTCTTAGAGATCATCGAGAAAGATTCTTTTTGTGTCCACACTTTTGTGGAGTCTCCAGATTTTATTTGGGAAGGTTATCCTCTTACCTACAACGTAGTGCGGGATTTCTCTCTTTATTCCTTCCTGCGCACATGAGAGACTAAAAAGCGATCTTTTGAGTGCAATTATCATAAAACCCTAACAGTGAGGCAAGTCGAGGCTTATGATCACAATCGAATCCGAATTCTTTCATATGGTATGGTTACTTTTCGCTCAAGACTTAAGGATGAGAATGTTCTTTTGATAGTTCTAACTTCCTGTTACTAGCACGCAGTAAACTCTATGTCCTCATAGCCCCTTGGATGCTTGAGACTCTTTTACACTCGGGTTGAGAAGGTTTTGTGGGTACACTGCAAAACCCTCACGAGACTACAACTCGTCCACTAGGGACACCTAGGGGTTTAAAGGCTTAGTGCATACGCTAAAATGCATTCGAGAGACTCCTGCAGGGGTATAGTTAGGATTTCTTAATTTGTTTTTCACTCTGAGGACAAGTAAAAATTCAGGTTTGGGGTATTTGATGAGTGCCAAAATTGCATATTTATACACCATTTTATTGGCATTTACTCATCTTTGCGCTCAAAATCGGATATTATCCCATGATTGTGTTTTCTTTGTTTTCAGAATAAATATTTGTATTAATTAATTTGTATTTTTAGGTACTAAATAAAGTCTGAGAAACCGAGGAGCCAAAGAGCAAAGAATTGAGACAAGCGCCATGGAGCAGAAGTTAAAGTCTGCTGGCTACGCAATCAGCTTGCAACCCAACAAGCAGCAACTAATCTACAAGACATGGGCCTGAGCTATCCAAGACTCATGACCGGATCCGAGCCTGTTCACTCCGAGCTGCTGAGATCTCGCCTGGGATGCACTCATACGGCCGCTCCTTCGCTCACATCTATTTTCGATGCTCCGCCTCAACACCAAATCTACCCAATACTCTCACTGCTCGCATCGCACCCGCCTTTCATCCAACGCTCGCTACGAGGCCTCCTCATCTTCCCTCGATGCATGCTTCACAACAAAACTCCTAAGCCTATACCCTATCGAAAGCAAATCCATTCTTTCTTCCTTCCTCTTTCTTCTCCACCCGCACCCGCAGAAACCCATCACTCCTCTTCTCCCACGCCCGACATGCGAGACATCATCACCACCACCACACCTTCATCTCTGTCGCCATCACACCAGCCTCTCTCCGCCACCCCAGGTTCACCATTCCACTTCTAGCCTCATTGGCAACTCTAGAAGCTAGGCTGAAGATGATCAGCTTAGGTTTCACCAAACCTATCATGCCGATCTGGGAGAGGCCTATACATGAGCAGCCAACAACTGGCTTGTATATAAGGGTGAGAAGTTATTGCACCACTGCTTTTGAATTAAATTAGGTTGATATTTTGGAGGTTCTGCATGTATAAATAGCGTAACTGCAGGTAGTAGGCATGTTCGATTAGTCAGAGCATCCTTGTAGATTTAATTTACTTATTTGTCATTTTTTTGAGTTGCTAGGGTTTCAATGAAACCCTAACTCCATGTTATGTGTTTAAACTCTGTTGAGTGTTCTTGAGTGTTTAATGTATTAGATACTTTCAATTCTACCACCCAACGCCTTTCTTTCACAATGCATGCCAAGTATGCATTGTAGTCGAAGTATAAATATGTTGTGTGTCTGTGACTTAATCCTTAGAGTTAAAATGCTAATTCTTTTGACTAGTTGTGCTTAATTAGACAACTAGTGCTCTAGGATTAGTGCCTTAGCTGATAATTGAATTATCATTAGGTGAAACTCCTTAGCTAGGTGAAGGAATTGACACACCTCACTAGTCTACCATAGGAACAAGAAACTCAACATTAGTTAAACACATGATAGGAATTAGTGGTGGAATTGAAGACCTTAGCATCCCTTTGTCACTTGTTTTATACCTTAGTTTAGGTTCACACCATTACAACTCAGTACGTATCGGCACAAACCCCTTTTGTTACTCTGTCACCCCTTGAAACTCGGTCTAGAGGCAAGCCTTAGATCATACAAGAGCACCACAAGTCTCTGTGGATCGACCGTGCACTTGCCGCGTCTCCGATAGACGTCGTGCACTTGCGGTTATCACCGTAGGCCATAAAATATACACATTCCGAGGCCTACCACTTAGCTTGTCACACACAAATGAAATGTATTCATTTAGGTTTGAGTAATGTAGTACCTAAGCATTATGATGAGTGCTAAATAGTGCATATTTATACACCTTTTTATTGGCATTTTACTCATCTTTTGCGCTTAGGAATCGGATATTATCCCAGTTACTGTGTTTTCTTTGTTTTCAAGAATAAATATTTGTATTAATTAATTTTGTGTTTTTAGGCAATAAATAAAGCTCGGAGAATCGAGGAGCCAAAGAGCAAAAGAGGTGGAGTCGAGCACCTATGGAGCAGAGATAGCCAAAGCCGCGCGCGAATCGAAGCTAACTCATCTCACGAGACATGGGCTCGAGATATCCATCTCCGACCACGACCCGGATCCAAGCCCGTCATTTACGACCGTTGAGATCTCCCTCGGCTACATCCTACGGTCGCTCGGCCTTGCATACCATTACTCGATGCTCCGCTCCACACCAAATTAGCTTGAATCTTACCTCGGCCGTTCGGATCACCTACTCCTCATCCAACGCTCGCTCCATCGGTCTCATCAAACCTTGCTATCCTCGCTCCACAACAAAACGCCCTAACCCTATACACCCCATCGACCCACCTCATTTCTCTTCTTCTCCTTCTCTTTCTTCTCTGCAGAAACCACCCCTTCTTCCCAGACCAAACCTTACTGCTACACCGCCTCCATCACCACCTTACCTTACCACGACACACCATCACCACGACCAACAACTCCAGCAGCTGCACCCTCTCTAGGTCTAGGTTTCTCTTTCTTAGCTTCTCAACCCTAGAAGCTAACTCGGAAAAAAACTAGAACTAGGGATTTCCTACGATCGAAGCATGGAGTTGCGAGGCCGATTGACAAGAGAGAGAGCGGATTCGGAGTATGGGTTCGATTTATTTTTCATTTAATTTATTTTTTTAATTGAATTAGGGTTTGTATTTTGGGAAATGTGTGCATGTATAAATAGAAGAGGGATAAGACGATTTGAGGGATGCATGGGCTAGCCAGTGCTTCAATTAGGTTTAATTTGTAGTTTATTTGTTACTTTGATGTTTTAATTACTTTGGCTAGGGTTGAGATGAAACCCAAAATCTATTACTAAGAGTTGTTCATAATTTGGAATTGTTCTTGATTGTGCTTTAATGCTTAGGATACATTTAATCTTAACACCTCAGTATGTTACTTTCACAGTGTATGTCATGCATCCAGCCAGTAGTGACTATTTCCATGTTGTGTGTGTTGCAATTCATACCTCATTTGCCTGTGATTGATCCTCAGGACTAGTTGTGCCTCGAGAGACGGCTAGTACTTGGGAGAGATACTCTAGTGCGATTAAATATCCATCTTAGGGTAGGTTTGATCATCTAAGTAGTGGAAGCTGATTTGTGATTAGTTGTACTATGATAAGGCAGCTAATACTAGGAATTAGTTAATCACTTTAGTTGATAGTAAGCCACCCATTGAGACTACTGGATGAATGGTAGAATTGCCATTACAAGGGACAAGAACTTTAGCAACATTGAGCTGACTTAGGCTGAGATTAGGAGGTGGATTAGACATCTAGTCCTCTCTATCTTGTTACAATCTTCTTTTACCTTAGTTTAGTTTCACTACAATTCAGTAAGTATCGGCAACAAATATCTCATTACTTGCACTTGTTGAATTTCAGTTGAAGAAGCCTTAGATCACACATAAGCATCCCATTTCCCGTGGATCGGCCCGTACTTGCCGTCGTCTACGATGAGGCAGTGCACTGCGGTTATCACAAGTAGACCTTAAAATATACACATCTAGAGGCCTACCAACA
>JAJJWW010007631.1:0-53221 GCA_023531295.1 Papaver armeniacum
CAACAAATGCCTTTAGGTGAGTGCCATAGTTAAATTGATATATGCAGTCAGGCCTAAATAAAAATGAAGTTCGGACATTTGAAATTGCAGTGAGGAGGAGATGGGGTTGATCTGGGAGGAAAGCAGAAGGTGTTGAGATTGTAAAGTGTTGTATGGGACTTGCTAGCAGAAAGATGAGCAAGCTTACGGTTGAGTAAGCCGGGCTACGAGTGTTTGAATACGGTTTTGTGGTGCCTTGGTTTGTGTCGGACATTTGTTAAATATAGCATTTGGAAATAGGGCGGGAGAACTGTTGCACAAGTCATTAGAGCCTCATTAATTTCTAGGAAGTGGAGGTAGTGGAATGATGGAGTAGTGGAGTTGTGTGTCGGTGAGTGCCAGGCAGGTCTCTGCCCGGCTGCTCTGTGTCTCAACATTCATGACTTCCCTAACACGTTCTTGATGGCCGATTACCAGCCCATATATTTAATAGCCTTGAACCAAATACCCAGTATGTATCCCCCCCAGTTTGACATGATTGATATGGAATGGATCCGTGGATCCACGAAAGATAGCATGTAATGCGATTGAATAGCCGTATTCGGAAAGTCGTGAAAGTATCGTGTATTTCCTCATGGTGTAAATTTGTGGTGTGGCAGGTGATGGGTAATGACGCCTGCCATTGGTTGGCCTCTGACACGGGGTTGTATCACTTATTTGGTGGGATTGAATGGATAGGATAGGCCTTGAGACACTCGTCTGGCAGTTAATAGATATTAGGGTTTTGAAGAGGTCATAGCATCATCTCCCGACAGTCGAAACCAAGCATGGGAAGGATTTTGGAGAGGAGTGATATGCGTGTTGACGGCATGATGGTGTGGAGTTTGTATTCCGTTCCTCATGAAACGCGATACGGGCCACTCGATTTGTGATCGAGAGGTGGTCGAGATTGATTTTGCGATAAAGTTTGATACATAAGCCATGCCCACTCCACACAGCGTGGTTTTCAAGACGTTGGCAGGTGGTCTTGGCCGCTGAATTGAGCGCGTGAAGATGGTAGAGCGATGTTCGCCATACAACTATCATGAGCATTGATCGCAACTCAGTTCCAATCAGGTGGAGTTAGCGTTGATCAATTTACAATTTGGAAAGTGTAACAACGTGTTTGAGGCGGGCGTTTTGGATTAAACGAGCATGATACCTGCCTTCCAGCGGGTGTCAGGGAGTGATGGGCAGCCAGTGGGTCATGTTGGTATGACCGGACCTGCCCTCAATTTGCGTCTTTGTGACCCTCATTCTTCTTTAGGGAGAGAAGATGGTGCATGATGGCTTGTTCCTATTTAGCTTTGGCGGTGTGTGCTCACTCAGGCAGGACAGATGTGTTCTGCTCAATCATGGATTGTTTTTGTGAATTAGGTGAAGTATGCTGGCGGTCACATGGTGATTGTGTCAGAACCTTTCAGATTGATGAGGTCTATCTACCTCATCTATACTACTGAAGAATGGATGGTTTGAGGCAGTTTCGGCACATAGCAATATCTGTAAACCTAATGGGATTTTAAATCCCTGTCTTGGTATGGACGGTTTCTTAACGAAAAGGCCAGCCAGTGTCCCATGCGGAGTGGTAAGTGTTAATGTCCCATACTGCTTGGGTGTTGGAGTGAGTCTGAGTCATCAAATCATGTACCAGAGTTGGATGGTAGATGAATCATATCAGGCCAGATATCACATAGTTGATGTGGATATCATCCAGAGCTAATCCTCTTTCCCAGAAGGCTCAATGAGCTAGTATACTTAGAGACTGGGCTGTCTCTTTGCGAAGATCAACTCAATGGTGTTTGTGGTTTCATTATAGTGCTTGGAGTTAGGTATTCTTTATTAAGAAGTAACACTGGTGCAGAAGTCATACCACATTGATAATGAGTCTTTAGAAATACCAGAAGCTGATATGAGAGAGATTACAGGAAGGGATTGTTGCTACATGCTCGACACGGAGAATTTCGTGTATTGTTTGAAATGGATTACAATTCTTCCTGCCTCCATTCTTGGTGAATTAAAGTAATGGAGCTATCCAAGCTTGTGTAGCAGCTTTATCTTTTTATAGGATATTATTTACCAGTTTCTGGTTGTTACAAATTCCAGCATGCTTTGAAAATCCACAGCAAACATTAGAGTCCCCACACTACTTTAATGATTTTTGCTTGTTATGCAGTGCAGCATGAATAGTAGAGCATCTGAAATGACCAGCTAGAAGTGCAAATCACATGTTACAGTATAGTTTCAAGATGCAGGCGTTTCCACAGACTGGTGGTCATTGATTAGAGATCTAAAGGGAAAGCAGGACTTGATCAGGTGGGTAACTGGTTCCTCTTCTTATGTAAACTCATGCTTCCCTTGGTGTTTGAGCAGGATAGGATTCTTCTTCTATAAGGATCTAGGCACGGACATGCATTCCCAGATTGAATACGATTAATGTCCAAGATCACTCTTGGGTTCTTGATTGGAGGCTAAAGAAATCTTGACTTGGTCAGCGTTAGATCTCATGTCTCGGAGCGCCATAAATGGTTTTAGGTTTCTCGGCCTTTATCTTTGAGAATTTGAAGAGATTCCTGATCAGTTTTCTGGTGAGCTTCCTTGAAAACTCTGTTTATCATGTGCTGGCAGTGGATGTCTTCTTATTACAATCAGGATCTTAGTTAAACATGCACGACACAAATCCAAACCGTGATCGATCCCACTAGTCACATTCTTGATGAGAAAGTCCTTTGGATTTGTCTCTTCCCTTTTATGAAACATTGTTTGTTCTTCTTGATCGGGTGAATAATCTTCTTATTCTTCTGGAGGCCCCTCTGGAACACATGTCAATGGCAGGTTATTGATGATGATGACTTGACAGTCATCTTAGCTGAGCTCAAACTCCACTTCCACCCGCATGAGCCTGAGGCCATTTTGACTGGGTGTCTGTCTATAATTCCATCAATCTGGGTCTTCTATTAGTGTTAGCATGAAATGCTTATCCTCAAGCTACGGGATGTCGGTGGATTCTTGGTGCGGAAAGGTTTATGGTTCTGTACCTGGGATTGTAGGAGGGAAGTCTGGTCAGCCCTCTTAACTGAGAATGTGGTCCGACATTGTTCCTACGCACAGTTCTGTGATGCTTTGCACCTTCTTATAGTTGTGGAGATGGAAGTATTTCTATTATAACGTTGGCGAATCAAATCTCAGTAGGAATATGGTATCTACACAGCCAGATCGCTGGAAGTTCGACGTACAATTTGCATTGGCGACAACGTCCAGTGTCATCAGGTTGATCAGTTGGTATCCTGTAAATATTTCACCTTTCAGAAAGCTGTCTTGGGAAGAGGAGAGAAAGCTCGGCCGCGGAGATCGAGAGAAGGTGGAAGCGAGTACATGCCCGGGACTTGAAGAAAAAAGCAGTATCAAGCTAGGCTGAGATAGTGCTCTCAGGGAATTATAATCTTCTAGATGGCCTCTTCTATTGTATTCCCTTATTGTTAATGACATTTATGTCAAGGTTTCGAACATCTTTCTTGAATGTTGCATTGGTTTTTTGATTGGTGAGGCAGTTTCGTTAGCACGTCTCACAGATGAATTGATAATTAAACACATAATGAAAATAAATGCATATTGTTTGACAGCGAGATAATGGTGGAAAGACATTATGCCTTAGTACCCACCTACATTGACATTGCTAGGCACACTATTTACATATGATCTTTATAGTGGCAGGTATTGTAAGCCAACTGGTGATTACGTGGACCTTCACGGCCGTGAGAATTTTGGATGCAGAACATGTCTTGTTGGATGTGTTTGGCTGTTTTCAAAACCAGTCTCACAGCAAAACTTATGGTGTTTCTAATTTTGTTGCTTATCTATAAATTGATTCTGTCTGCTGACGCCTTCTTGCAGCTATTCCTTAAAATCAGAGTGTGCAACTCATGATTCTAGTGAGAACTTGACCTCGTTCAGTGGATCAGGATTCTTTGCTTTTAAATCTGGTGATGGATCCCGATCGTTGGGAGAATTGCATCCGCTCGCCGACAGTGAGAATGCAGCGAAACCCAGTGGAGCTCACGGGTGACGTACGGTATGCCCCACTGAGTACCATTCGTGCACTTGATCCTTCATTCCACAGGATGTCGTGTGCAAGTTCGTGATGATCGGATCAATGTGCGTTGGGCACTCTCGGCTTGCCGTTCCCTTGAGGATGGTAGACGGTGGAAGAGAAGACACGAACATCTGCCATTGCCTCTAGATAACTCAGTACCTTGTTGGCTGAAGGGAGTGCAAAATATATGATGATATGTGGAGCATGAAACGACAAATGATGTATTCTTTAATGAAAGCCGCGGTGTTGCTCCATGGTTCTCGTGAGAATGGCTACCATTTGGTGAAGTATTTAAAGTTGGTTATGATCAGCACTCATGCTTGCTTAGATGACCCGGTGGATTGATCTTCAGGTGTGTCAGTTCTGACGGTAGAATCATTATGGGCTGCCATAGAATGCAGAGGGTGAAGACGCATCAGTGGGTTCATGATTGGCATATGGCAGCTGACTATGAGCAGCATTTACATCGTCTTCCACAATTCAAACCAATAGTATCTCTCGTGTATTTGGAAAAAGATTTCTCTTCCTCAGTGTTTCTCACTCAGTATGCCATGGCACTAATTTAGATTTCTCATTGAGCGACGTAGCATATCTCAAAACTCTTGCAGTTATAGGATCCCTTCATGGAATGGACAGCAGCTCTCACGCTTTATCTGCTCGACGTCACGCGATCGGCAGATTATCCCATCAGGAGATAAGCTAATGTGAATCTACTAAGTCTGATGAGTTACATTAAATCTTCAATTGGTGTGGTAGTGAATTTCAGCCGAGACTTAAGCAGTCACAGGATTGAGCCTCCATTTATGATGCTCTCTTAGTGAAATCGTTGGTAAAGCGTTCTGCAAATGATTTACACAATTTCGTGTCAAAATCTGATCCGGTGTAGTTGTGCTTAAGTACTCCAGGCATCTGTGAGGAACCATGGATTAGATAATCGACATACCATGAGCATGAAGAAGATTTGAAGGTCTTGAATGACCTTTCCTTGGGAGAGTGAGCGGTGAGCTCTCGAATGATGGGTGTGTCATTAGGTCTTGGTATCACTGTATTACGGGTAGCCATGTCGATTCATGGTTCTCTTTCTTTGTCAAAGTTTCTTCTCCTCCCTAGAGCACGAGTTTGGAAGCCAATGTTGCTAGAATAATCAATAGCATTCAACATTATTCTGTGGGCAAACATAGGGTTATCGTTTATCCAATAAAGTAGTTCATCTTTCTACCTTAAATCAGTCTGGGGCTAGTATTACTCTTTTAATGCTCTGCCTGGTGTTTGTCCTGTGCTTGAGGTCCTCTTATCTCAGTGACAAACTCTTGCTTGTTTTAATGACTTGAAAACCCTATGGAAACTTCATATTCTGCGAGTTGTTGGTGCATTAAGTCAACTTGAAGAATCTGAAAATACTTCTCTAGGTTGGAGAGACCAACACCACGCCTGCTCACTCCGTGTCTTTACTAGGGTAGCGGACGTCCCATCCCTAAAGCCACGCCTCTTCTTCCCGAGAATAGAGAGCGTCAGAATTCTGGGAGTTCTTTATGTAGTCCATGAAGTACCTTCTCCGGAAATACTTGCCCGATGAAATGTGTGCCAGCCCTTGTGCTTCGTGATACTGTTATCATGGGTTGACATTTGGAGAAAGCCATTACTGTCCTCCCAGTGGGGAGGCGGCTTTAAAAGCAAAAACTTTGCGGGGATGGTTCAGACATTATCACCCTGTAGATAGCAAGTAATGCAAACTTGAATGGAGATGGATTAAAACTCGCTGCCTTTTAGCTGGAATGTAGTTAGGCATCTCTCAATATTGGTGAAAACCAGTGCCACATGGTGATTGATTCCCTCGTCGTCTTCTGAGCGAGTAAAGCCCCCTCTGGCGGTGTGTGAAGAGGCGGGTGCTGAGGATAATGGACTCCCTTATCTAGGAGATTTCAATGGGTTGGAGGCCAGTAGTATTAATTCAGAACTTCAGCTTCTGTTGGGTTAACGGTCCAGCTAAAAGTGGCAGCTATTTTTGACAAGGGTGAATGATCAGGAAGATCGTTAGTTCAAACAGTGTAAACGTGTGGATATGGACCCCTGCCTGCCCATGAGAAACTCACAGAACTCTTCCTGAGTTGGGACGCGTGAGATAACTTTGAGTCTTGGACAGTCTACTTTTATTCATACCAGGTCACTTGGAGTCTAGAGGTACACACAGGAAATTGCCAGAAACGCATTTCAAGGGATTCATCCCTTAACCTGTCATTGAGCCTCTAAATACTCGTAGTAGGCAGTGGTGTGATCGACTCGAGCCTTTGACTTGACAAAATATCATCCCATAGTCTTACCCTTGTTTGTATCATGTGTGGAAGATTGCCGTCATAGCACGTTGGTGGCTTACACAGGCGCTACCTTTAAACCGAATGGCATAGCAATTATAGTAAAAATTGCCAAGAGGGAGTTAGGAAAAGCTGTCTTCCCACTTTATGTGTAACACAATGTATTTGTTATGCTTTGTAGCCATCACAAGGAAAACATCTAGTTTCCGCTGGTCGTCTACTAACATGTCGATGTTAGACGAGGAAAGTGGGTCCTTGGGGCAGCACTTATTCAGAGTCTGAAATCCACGCATATCAGGATGCTTTCCTTACTATTACTAAAGGTTGTTGGCTTAACAGGTGGATCAGTGAGATAGTCCCAGTGAGCCAGGCAGTGCTCAGAATCTGTTCTTGCGTTGTTCTTCTATATTATCTGGTGCCTGTGGGCATTCCTCAATGCGTCCGAGCAGACACATCTTGGTATTCCTTGAGTAGTTGAACAAAGGCTACAATTCGTTCGTCCTGGATGAGTGACCCAGTGGGGGCTTCGCCACAGGAGATTATCAGTCAAGTGTTAACAATCTGAGCTCATTGGTCGTAGAATTGGTTCCGTCTTGCCAGCATCGCGAGGCGTCCAATGCCTCCTCTTGTATTAGTGATTTCTTAATCAATTGAGCGGAGAGGGCGGTGGTCTCTCTGCTAATTGCCTAACAGCCAATGGCCATTATATGTGCCCCCTTCAGTCAGAAACACCTCAGAAGAAGCTCCCTTTTTGGCGTGAGTATGGTGAAGTTTCACGGTTGGAGACGGACGTCTCGTCGGAGAACGTGTCGTGGTGTTTGGCCCCCAACGATGTAAGTGGTCTTCCTCACGGATTGACCCACGTGGGTAATGGAGTGCACGAGGTTTGTTCGTTTCCACACGGGTATCTTTCGACTTTGAATAGATCCACTCCACATATTGGTGCGTGCGGAGACAATGATGCAGGAATACGGATGACTTTCTCATTTTAGCACGGTCTTCGGGCACGGTGATACGTCGAAGGGGCCAGCCTTCTTGTGGGTGGCTCACGGTCTCCCAAGTATCATCATGGTAGTCAGGCTCCTTTTCCTATAAACTTCAGCTTTACTCAGCGTGAAGAACCAGGGTCCTCACAAGCAAATTCAAATTGACATACCGTATGTGCGGTTTGATTCCACTTAAATTAGTCATCAGTGAGGTGAGCTGTCCAAATGCAATCTTGAATGGTGACCTTGTTGTCTCGAGAGATCACGAAGTAATTACGTTCGAAGATGCTCACGTGTCGGCAGGGGCCCTCAGGAACTCTGAACCCTTGATGTGTGCGGTAACATACTGGGGGCTCAGTTGTGACCTTCTCTGCCATCATGTCCATCTTAAATGAGATACAGCATTCTTTATGAATGTTTGCGTCTGGTTGAACTCACAGACGAGGAAGAACTGGAGGTGCATCAAATCTGAAACTATTTTATTGACTGCGACAACGTCTGCAAAGTTGGATCCTTACAGAGAGTGCTAAGAGTTCACACCCAAGTCTTCCACTAGGAGACACAACTTCACGATCTCTTTGGCTGGACAATGTCAGCCCAGCTGATGGGGAACTAGTCCGTTGTAAAAGCCCTCTGGCATGCTCATTCTGACGATCATCTTAGTAGGGAAATTGCGTATCTGATTTGCAACCTTTGATCGGCTGCATGTTCTGATACAGTCTCAATCTCAGGCCAACTCACTTTATAGTTGGGATTCCTCTATTCTTGGCCAATCTGGCCAGGTTGGGAAGAGGGTATCCTGGGTGGAGAACTTAGTAGGATTGAATTTGTTGAGGAAGTCCACAGACCAACCATCTAGGACTTATGGCGGTTGGGTATTGAAGAATTGATTCCCTTGTAGGGAGATTAATCTCCCCTTGTGGTGCTTATTGTTGATGGGTGAAAACTACTCTTAGAATTTTAAGTATTTGGGTGTGGATGAGGAATGAATCTAAACCTTATTCAATCTAACTGCGGTGAGTGCTTGTAGGTCGAGAGATCAAATGCAGCTGCAAATCCATTCAATAGAAATGGCAGTTGGACTTGTTCGGTCTACAAAGTGAAGAGAGATGAGTTTGATCTCTTGGGAGGGGAAGCGAAGAAGGTGTTGAGATTGTGAAGGTGTTTGGCTTGCTTATGACTTGTAACGAAGATGATGACTTGGCTTTCACGGTTGATCAGCAGAGCTAAAGGGGTGTTTGAATCGGTTTTGTATTAACACTTGGTTTCACGTAAATCACGAACTTGTGTGTTCTGTCTGGTGAGAAATGGGCGACCTGTTATCAGATCTATTAGAGCCTCATTCACGTTTCTGGCTGGAAGTGAGCAAGTGGAATGATGGAGTAGTGAGTTGTGTGTTGGCAAGTTACCGACCGGTCTTGCCCACTTCTCCTGTGTCATCTCCTAGCATCCTTATTCCGTGACTTCCCTAACACGTTCTTGTGATGAGCGCGTTGCACGGCGCTGCAGCGTAAGCCTCACGAGACCAATACCCCGATATGTATCCCCCAGGTTGTGACATGATTGGTCATCCCAGATAAACTGGATCAGTGGTTCCACGAAAAGTCTTTCTGTCTTTGGTCAAATCTTCCCATTCAGTGAAATATGTAATCTCATTGTGTATTTCAGCAAGTGCATTGTGATCAGTAAGGTGATGGGTAATGGCCTTCTTGACCAATCTAACTCGACCATGGTTGTACTAATATTGGTGAAGTTGGGCCAGGATGGTGACATGAGACCACTCCATGCGGCCAGATTAATAGTCTTAGAGTTTTTGAAGAGGTCTTGTCAACCATCCTCTCAACAGGTGAGGAAATAAACATAGGAAGGTTACAGGGGGCTGATACTTTATCACGTCATTGTGGCATGATGGTGTGAGTGCCTGTATTCAATTCCCTCATGAAAGCGCGTCTAGGCCGCTTGGTTGTGCGTGAAGAGGTGGTGAGAAGTTGATGCTACGTGAGGTTGATCCCCTTGAAGCCGCGCTTACCTCTCTTTAGGCGCGTTTTCCAGGCGACCTAACTTGGTCGGTCTTGGCGAGCCCAGTTTGACATTGAAGATGGTGGTGATGTTCACGCCCATGCATTATCAGCAGCAATGATCTAGCCCACTCCGTTGTTAGGGTGAAGTTGGCGAGTCAAGAGATCAGATTTGTTGGGAAGTGTAACCATGTTTGGGCGGGCGTTTGGATTAACCCGGTATGATATACCTTGGCGAAGAATTATCAGAGGGAGTAGTGAGCCGGTGGTCATGTTGATGGACCACATCGTTGATCTGTGACCTCGGTCGCGATGGAAGAAGATGCAGGTCTGTGATGGCAGACCTAATTTTTAGCTTTCAAGGCGAGTGGAGCCATGCTCTTTCGTGGTGAGCTATATTGCTAACAATGTGGTTGGTTTTGTGGAGCTGAGTCAAGTGTGTGGCGGTCACATGGTGGTTGTGTCGACGCATGCTCGGTGTTTCAGATTCTACATCTACTATCCATCTATACCTGCGAAGATGGATGGTTAAGAAGACGTTCTGGCTTATATATGCCTTTATGAAAGCCACTATTTGAGGTTTCATTCCATAATGCCCGGTATCTGGACGGTTTTATGGCAAGAAAAGGGCATTAGTCGACCATAGGGTGGGCGTTAGCCATGCACAACTTGGGAGGTGATGGAGTGATGGGGTCATCTGATCATGTAACGGAGTTGGATGGTAGATGAATAAATATGGTGATATAATTCGGTCATAGGATCAAATCGGGCTAGTATAACACAGAGAGGGGAGGGCTCGATCAGACAAATGCACAACAGAGGGCTGGACAGTATAACACCCAGAAGTCAGCATCTTAGAATATTTCGTACATGGTTTCATTATAGATGCTTGGAGGTTAAGTGTTCTTTCTGAAGTAACACTGAGTCGTCTGTACCTGCGATAGTGATACTTGGAAATACAAGGTGATATGAAATTCCGCAGGAAAGGTTAACACCATGCTCCAACTGGAGGAATTTAGTGTATTCACGAATGGGATTGTTGCTACATGCTCAATTCTTGGTGAATTAAGTGACAGATATCCAACACTTATGTGGCTTTGTCCACTACAGATATGACGTGAGTTTTACGGTTATTTACAAATTTAACCTTAAACGAAAATCCACCATTAAGCATTAGTCCCACGCCTGGCACATAATGATTCACACTATTGTGGTGACATGAGATGTGACATCTGAGAAATGACCAAGCTAGAGTGAATACATAAACCGTGGTTTCGCATTGTCATTTGGGCAGTTTGGTCTCTTGATTGAGATCTGCGAAGGAAACGGACAGTCAGGTGGTGGCTTGCAGTTCTCTTACTGCTGGAGCTCGACCACTTTGTCTTGTGAGTGTTTGAAGCAAGAGATGAGATTCTTCTTCTATCGGATTACAGGCGCGGTGCTTGCACATTGCGATTGAATCGTTATGTCCGAATAACTCTTAGGTTCTTAGTGCAGACCAAAAATGCCAGGCTTAGAACAGTTGCAGTCCCCCTCTCATATAACTGAACTATCATGACTCGTTTTCAGTTTCCTCGGCATTTATCTGGTGGGAATTTTGCTGATCAGTTTCTGAGTGGAGAGGAGGCTTCCTTGTGGCCTACATTTCCCGTCATGTCTAACAGCAGAACAATTGTCCTTCTTCATGCTCCAGGATGTAGTTAAACATCTTTGTTGCTGATGCAGACCCATGATCAATCCCCTGTTGCATTGCCAAAGTCAAGGAGTCCTTTGGGTTTTGTCTCTTCCTTTTATGAAACATTGTTTGTTCTTCCTGCTGATGGGTGACAATCAACCTTCATTCTTGCGGAGGTACCCTCTGGGTTTATCTGACATTGTCTGATGATAATGTTGACAGACTATCTTCCTTAAGCTCAACCCTTCTACCCAGGCCTGAAGGCTAGCATTTCAGTGTCTCATCTTATGAGTATCCAAATGAGTCATTTCATTCGATGTTACGCATGAGAAATGCTTATCCCTCAAGCTACGAGATGTCGGTGGTTCTTAGTGAAGAGTTGGTTTGTACAGACATGGAGAATTGCCAGTTATGTGCCCAGCCAGTCTTGGTCCAGACATTGTTCTCACTTTAGTTACCGCGATGCTTGTCTTCCATGATTGGAGACAGAGTATTCTATCCCTTGAATTTTCAGCACAAATCAAATCTGGAAAAGTGAGGAGAATATGGTATCTTCTTTGTGAATCCATGAAGTTAACGTCAGTGCAGCTGCTGGCTTAGCAGGTCTGATGTCATCAGGTTGATCAGGGTTGGTATCCTATATAAATATTCATTTCTTTACTGACTATCTTGGAGAGGAGAAAGCTACGGCACGAATCGAGGAGAAGGTGGAAGCAGGGTTTTATCTGGGACTTGAAGAAAACGGAAGATATCAGTGACAGATGGTGCTCGAGAATTATAATCTTGGGCTAACTCTTAAAGCATATTTATATTGTTGCTTCAGCAACTGTGTCCAAGTTTTAATTATCTTTGGAATAAATTATTGGTTTTGATTGGTGGGCAGTTTTTCATTAGCCATCTAATTATAGTGATAATTCAAACATGCTGTAAAAATAAGTAACATGTGTGACAAACAGAAGGATGACAGTGGGCGTGATATGCCTTGAGCCACTTTCATTAGTGGCACTCAGAAACATAAGTCTACCTTAACGATCTTGTGTGCTTGATGTTGCCACTTCAAGGTAGTTAGTAGGACCTTCAGCCTGGCAAAGAATTTTGATTGAACATGTGCCCATTTGGATGTGAACATTTTGTTTTCAAAACCAATCTCCCAGCAGCAACGTGGGTTTCCACGATTTGTTTGTATGTACGGAAATTAGATTCTGTTCCCAGGCGTTCTTGCTTTGTTCCTTGGCTCTGAGTGTCCTAACTCTGCGATTCTAAGGTGAACTTGAGCCTCGTTCAGTGGATCCGATTCTTCTTTGCGATCTGGGTGATGGGATTCGATCTCGTTGGGAGAATTGCATCATTCAGAGCAGTGAGTACGGCGAGAAACCAAATGAACTTACCAGGTGTGTGTGGTGTCTTCCATAGTCACATTAGTGGCAGTCATACCATTCTGCTGGGTTGCCCGTGTCTGGAATAGTGATGATCAGGATCAATGTCTTGTTGTGGTGCTCTGTTGCCGGAACCCTTGAGGATAGTAAACGGTGGAGAAAATTTGCAGGCAATCTTGAGTACTCCACCAATGCTCCAGTACACCTTGTTGTGAAAGTGCCATTAACCTCTGTTGATAGTGTAAACAGTACCTTGAAACGACAAATGATGTATTCTTTAATGAAGGCATGATTGTTGCTCATGGGTTCTCGTGGGGGCCATTTCTACCAAATTGGTGAGAAGTATTCAGTTGGATTTATGATGTACTCGTCTTTCAAATGCAGCGGTGGTTGGTCTTCAAATGTTCTTGCTCAGTCCCAAAGCTGATGAAAGAATAGCATGGGCAGCATAGAATACGAGGGTGGCGCGTGAACAAGGTTCCCATGAATTTGGCATGTGTGACTATGAGCAACTTGTTTGCATCATCACTACTGATCAGGCCAATAGTATCTCTCGTGTATTTGGAAGAAAAGTTTCCTCCCTTGATGTTTCTCATGATGTGTGCCTTGACATAGGCTAGGATTTCTTCTCAAGCCAGAAGCGACCTTAGCATATCTTCTCAGCTCTGGTCCTTAGGATCTCCATGAATATGAGCAGCAATCTCTACTTTCATCTTAATAGCGTCCTTTTGATCGTAGAATTCTCAAATCAGATAGCTAATGTGAAGGCTCTCTCAGATCTCAGTCAGTTCACATCAAAATCTCAATTGGTGTATGGTGGTGTGGCAATTCGACGAGGACCTGACGGTGGATTGAGCACCTCCATTTTAAGCCATTAATAACTTGGGCGCGTTGAGTCTAACACAGTCAGCGGTCTACCACCAATGATTTTACAATTTGAAGGTGAGATAGATCAATTTGTGGTGTGCTTCGTCACCTCCCAGGACATCTGTGAGGGGTGTATGGATCCAGATGTCTGACATACCATGACATGAAGAAGTTTTGGGGTGTGGTGACTTTTGTAGGAGAGTGGCTGTTGAGCTCTGAATGATCGAGTGCTGATAAAGTGGTCTGGTGTCTTTGTGTTGCGGTAGCCATGATTCTATGGACCTCCTTTTCTTTGTCAAAATTTCTTCCTCCCCCTCGAACTTCGGTTGAAACCAATGTTGCTAGACAATGGCGTGTTTGTTGATTCTTTACGTAGAGCATGGGTTATGGTTGCGTGGCGAAATGGTTTAGTAACCTCATTAACTTCACGATCGAATAAGAACAGTCATTCCCTTCTTTATCCATATCCCTAGTTCATTTTATTCACTAATGCCCAGGTCACCTCTTATCTCAGACGTGTGACTCACCTTGTTTAGCTATTAAGCCACTGAGGAGAGCTTCGTAATGCAGAGTTGTTGGGTGCATTAAGTCTAGCAGGAATGTGAGAAATACTTCTTAGAGTTGGAGGGACTAACCTACCTTTGCTCCTCGGTATTCTTTGCTAGAAGTTTGTGATGATAAAATATAAACTGCCTCTTCTTCCCGAATAGAGACGTCGGGAATTCTCGAGGGAGTTCTTTATGTAGTCCCGTAGTACCTTCTCAAGGAAATGCTTCTTTGGTAAATCACCATGTAGCCATGATAGCCTCTGGCGATACTCAGTTCACATCTTGATTGACATTTGGAAGCCATTTTTGTCCTCCCGATTAGGACAGCAGAAGCAAAAACTTCACTGAGGATCGGATTTAGACAGTATCACTTCTGTTAAGATAGCAAATAATGCTAAACTTGAATGGAATGGATTAAAGCTAAACACGCCTTTTCACGCTCAGGATATCGGAGTTAATGCCTCTCAATATTAGGTGAAATAGTATGGGACGTTCAATTCCCTCGTCGTCTTCTGACGAGAGTAAAGCCCCTCTGGCTGGAGTGTCAAGCAGAAGGCAGTGCTAGAGACTTGATAAGTTCCTTATGCAGGAGATTTCATGACGGTTGGAGATGATAGTATTCGTTGAACTTTCAGCTTTCCTTGTTCCAGGTTGCGGTCCAAACCAAGGCCCGGCTCCTTTTTGCCGACAAGGGTGAGCCAGTCATGATCAGATTGGGCTAAACAGTGTGAAAAACGTGGATCATCGATTTCACTGCTGCCATGAGCCTGGAGCTCTTCCCAGCAGTTGGGAGGCGGCATTAGCTGAGGATCTTGAGAGTCTTGGGCGAGATTCTATACCATTCTGCGATCCACTTGGAATCTAAAAATTTTAGGAGACAGAAGCGCATTCAAGTTGGTGTATATCTTACAAACCCTCTCGGATACTAGTAGTAGACGGTGGTGTGATCAGCCTGAGCCAGCACCTGACTTAATACAATGTCATAGTCTTCCTACTTGTTTATACATGTCATGGTGGAAGATTGTAGTCATACCATGATTGGTATATTTACTGCAGGCATTCTTTAAACTCAGATAGCAACAATTATAGTAAAAGTACAAAAGGGGTTGGAAAAACATCTTACTTGCATCTGCCTCATACATCCTTACGATTGTGACATTTGTAGCCATCCATAAAGCAATACATTTCCATGGTGGCGTCTACTAACACTATCGATGTTAGGCAAAGGAAAATCGTCCTTGAAATGACACTTGTTTCAAGTCTACAAATCAACATAATGCATGTGGTGGGATACGTAAAAACTTTTCTTTTCTGGGAGTGCATTAGCTAACCAAGTCAGGATGATAACAGATAGTTGATGACCATGACCAGATGCTTGAATCTCAGCTACTTGGTTGTTCTTCTACCTCATGTGATTGCCTCACAGGCATTGCCTCGTGCGTCAGTGACCAGTCTTGGTATTCCTTGAGTAGATTGAACAAAGGCTGCATTCGTTCGTCCACTTTGGATAGTGGGCGTGAGAAGCCAGCAGAATTTCATCGGTCGATGTTACTCATCTCAAAACTGTTGGTCGTAAAATTGGTTAGTCTTGTAGGCCCAATCGCCAGAACGTCAATACCTCTCTTGGCATTAATGGAATGTTGACATCCAGGTGGGCGGAGGCGGGTGGGTCTCTCCTGCTAATTGCCTAACGGCTGGCAGCCACGGTATATTGTCTTCCTTACAGTCCAGCTGCCTCAGAAGCTCCCTTTTAGTGTGAGTATGGTGAGTTTCTTTGAGTTGGAGACGGACGTCTCGTCGGAAAACACGATGTCCGTGAGTGTTTGCTTGGCGATGCAGTGGTGCCCTCCTGGATTAGGCCACGTGGGTAATGGGTCTGAGGGGTTTGTGGTTTTGCAGACATCTTTGACGAATAGATCATCCACATATTGGTGCGTACGGGAATGATAGTGGGAATAGGATGACTTCTCATTTCTTACGGTCTGGGCCACTGGTGTTCATTGAAGGAATGACCTTGTTGTGGTGAAACCCACGGTCTCCAGTATCATGTGGTAGTCTGGCTCTTTATGACTTCAAGCTGCTGTGTTTGAAACAGGTCCTCACGGAGCAAATTCAGAATTGACATGCCAGCGTCTTTGGTTTGATTCATAGAAGTCCCAAATCATCAGTGGTGGGCACATTCAAATGATCTGGATGGCGACATTGTATATGAGAGTCTTGAAGTGAATTTACGTTCGAAAGATGTCTGTGCAAACAGGCCCTAGGAACTACGGAGCTTATTGATGTATTAGGTATCTGGGCTGGGTTTGTGACCTTCCTCCCACCATCTCATCATCTTCAGTGAATGCAACATTATTTATAAGTCATTTAAGATCTGATTCAGGCCTCTGGGCAGAAGAGCAAGTGCCGTCCAGGCCATTTCAGCCAATGCAGCAACGTCTCTGCCGTTGATCACTGAGAGGTGTAAGAGTTCACCTAGAGTCTTCCACTAGGAACACAACTCACAGATCTGCAGCCTGGTTGTGTGCTTCAAAGTGATCTGAGAAGAACCTAGTCCCAGGTGCAAAAAACCCTCTGGCATACTCATTTAGACGTCATCTGATGAGGAGGTAAATGTCTGATTCTGCTCCTTCAAGTGAAACTCATGTTCCCACAAAATGGTCTCAATGTCAGAGGCCAACCTCGCCCTGGTTGAGATTCTCTGTTCTTGTGACAGATCTGCAGTTGGAAGAAATTCATCTCATTGGAAGAACAGGCAGGGTTGGGTGCTGAAGTCTGAGACCAACCATCAGACTTAGCCAAGCAGAGAGTTGATGAAGAAATTAGTTTCTGGCAGAGATTAATCTCTGACTGTGGTGTAGTGTTGGTGGGTGAAAACCTCTGTGAAGGTGGTATTGGGTGTGGATGAGGCTGAATCATATAATAATGCACTGTGGTGATGCTTATGGTCAGAGAATCAATACGTGTATTAAGGCTGTTGCAGCAAATGGCAGTTCAAGGACTTATTTCCAGTCCCAAAAGTGGAGGATAAGGGTTGATCTTGGAAGCTGAAGGTGTTGAGATTGAGGTGTTGTTGTGCTTGTGACCTTGTGAGAAGATGAGCGAAACTTTTAATGAATATTAGGGTTTTTTGAAGAGGTGCGCAAGCATCACTCTCACCTTGGTCGAAACCAAGCATGGGAAGGATTTTGGAGAGGACCGACCATACATGCGTGTTGACGGCATGATGGTGTAGGTGCCTCGTATTCCGTTCCCTCATGAAAGCGCGATCTGGGCCACTCAATTTGACCGTCAAAGAGAGTGGTTTAGATTGATTTTGCGATAGAAGTTTGATACCGCAAGAAGCCGCGCGCCACACTCTTTTTCCTAGCGCGTTTCCCAAGACGACCTAACTTGGTCGGTCTTGGCGCACTGGTTTGGACGTGAAGATGGTAGGCTGATGTTCACGCCTATACCGACTATCCCATGAAAACGTGATCTAAGCCACTCAATTCGTCCGGTGAAGTTGAGCGGTCGAGATCAATTTGCAATTTGGGAAGTGTAACCACGCATGTTTGGGCGGGCGTTTTGGATTAGCCGGGCATGATATGCCTTGGCCGATTACATGAGGGGTAGATGGGCCCCACGGTGGTCATCTTTGGTATGACCGGACTGCTCTATTTGATCTCAGTGACCCTCCATTCGTGCTGGAGAAGATGGACGCGCGTGATGGCTTGAACCTAATTTTGGCTTGCAAAGCCGTGCGACCATGCTCTTTCGGGCGGGCGAATGTGTTGTAACCAATCATGGTTGGTTTTGACCGATTGGTCAAGTGTGTGGCGGCCACATGGTGATTGTGTCGACATGCTCCGGGCCCTTTGAGTCTACATCTACACCCTCCATCTATACTGCGAAGATGGATGGTTGAGACCCTTTTTGCGGCACATGTAATATGCCGCAAACCCTAATTTAGGGTTTTCCGTCCATAATGCTTGGTATGGACGGTTTCTTGGCAAGCAAAGGCCAATAGTCGACCATGGGGGTCGGCCGTGTGTATTCTATACCCGCTTGGGGTGATGGAATTGATCCGGGGTCATCCAATCATGCTTGTGGAGTTGGATGATTGCGATCGGATCATATCCGGACCGATATGGTCGGTGGGATGCTCAATCCAAGCTAGTATAACACACCGAGAGGGCTCAATCGGGCTAGTATAACACACCGAGAGGGCTCGGGCTAGTATAACACACCGAGAATCAACTTTATACGGGTATTTCGTACATGGTTTCATTATAGTGCTTGGAGATTCGTGTTACTCTGTAAGAGTAACACTCGATCGTCATGCCACATCGATAATGAGTCATTATAGTGCTTGGAGGTTCGTGTTACTCAGTAAGAGTAACACTCGGTCGTCATGCCACATCGATAATGATCTTTGGAAATACAAGGCCGATATGAAATTCACGGGGAAGGGATTGTTGCTACATGCTCCAACCTTGGAGGAATTTCATGTATTCCTGAGAATGGGATTGTTGCTACATGCTCCATTCTTGGTGAATTAAGTGAGGAGTATCCGTCACTTACAAATGGCTTTATCTTTTACAAGATGTCAGCGTATGAGCTTTCCGGTTATTTACAAATTTAACCTTAAACGAAAATCCACCATCAACACACGTGTAGATGACTTGGGGGATATTGATGTAAGTGATAATGGTACTCTTGATCTCATACATGTGAACAACTTAGACATGCCCAACTGCCTGCCTATGTCACAATCGAGGGTCTTGCACCTAAACCAACTATTCCGAGAGTTCCTAATCTAGGCCTAGAGCTTTGTGCTTCCCAAGTCCTCTTGGACTATTTTGCATCAAAGTATAACACCTTTAAGGAGCCACGGTTGGAATGTGTATATCCGCCTATTCTTAACACCACTCATTTTGAATTAGACCTTGTGCATGATGTACCTTTAAAAATGCAAGATTTTGTGCTCAAAAACACATCTCGTTGACAAGTTTAGGTTTGGGGAAAATCGTTCACATATGCAATCTTACTTGCACTCTCATGTTATATTTGTGTAAGGTCATGTTGATGTTTATGCATATCTTCTCTTGGGTTGATCCTCAACTCTTTAGATTGTTGATGTATGGTGAATTTTTCTTGTATATAATCCAGTAGGTCTTGTTAAATCTTCTATCTTGAATCGGTTGAGCCTTCTTTTATATATATTGTGCTAATCCGATATGATCTCCGCTGAGAATGTTGGATTCTAGCCTTGACTAATGAAGCTCTAACCTTGCTCTGCCAACATACCGGTAATCTCTTCCATTTTCCCTTATCAGCATAGTTCTCATGGTATGTGAATATTTAAATTCTTATCATCTGTTGACACATTGAGGACAATGTTAGATTTAGGTTTGGGGGTGTGTTTTACATATAGAGTTTTTAGTCTTTTATTTAAAAAAAAAAAAAAAAAAAAAAAAATCAAAAAAATCAAAAAGTTCAAAAAGTTCAAAAATTCAAAACTCTTTGTAAATATGTACATAAAAACCTCCAACTTTTAGAGATCTTAGAGTCACTAGCATGCTTCTAGCTATGTTTACATAGAGAGTCTGACCGAAATAATCGAACTTGGAAGTCTTGGAGAACACAATCGGGTTTCTCGGTTGATTAGAGCGTTAAAGTTGGATTTAACCATGCCGGAGGGCGAATTAGGTGCTGTATAGACATTCGGTAGTAGAATTGTGATCACCCATAGTGGAGACTACCCATTTTTACATCAAGCGAGGCACCGACCTTCATTTTTGTGACTTTCTAGAAAATCTGTTAGAGTGTGTGTCACCGTACGTCAATTAGGGTAGGAATGGTGAGCTACCCAACTTCGCACCACTTTCAAAGACTATTTTTGATCTCTTGAGTGCTAATTTTGTCAATCATGAGGGTGACGTTTAAAGATGAAAACTCCTTCTTGTAGTTCGATTTGTAGTTAGCATCACTCTCTCTCTCTCTCTCTCAACAACATCAACAGATCCATAGAAACACATCATCGTCAAAAGCGGAGCATCATCGAGAATATTTGAAGAAAAGTTGAATAGTCCAAGGTTTACATGCAATAATTCAAATAAAAGAAGATAAGATGAGAATTAGTGAAGTTTATGAAATCAAGACAATACAAGTTGTGGAAAATTGAGTTTTATTGTTTTATTGTTATTTTCATCTCATGTCAAAAAAAAAAAAAAAAAAAAAAAAAAAATATTTGTCAAGTTTTTGTGAAGTTCAGAAGTTCATCATCAACAGTTGAAGACCGAAGATTGAAGACGTTTCTATGGATGCTGAGAAAGTAATGGTAATTGCCGATCGGGTGAGAAGGTAAGTGAGTACTCCCATCCTTGCTAATGGTTGATTTCCTTTCTTAGAGATCATCAGAAAAAGATTCTTTTTGTCCACAACTCGGTGGAGTCTCCAGAAATTATTTCGGAAGGTTATCCTTCTCACCTTCAACGTGTGCGGGATTTCTCTCTTTATTCCTGCTGCACACATGAGTGACTAAAAAGCGGTCTTTTTGAGTGCAATTATCATAAAACCCTATTGGTGAGGCAGAAGTCGAGGCTTGTGATCACTCTCGAACCCGAATTCTTTCATATGGTATGGTTACTTCTCGCTCAACTCTTAAGGATAAGAATGCGTTCTTTGGTAGTTCTAACTTCGTGTTACTAGCATGCAGAAACTCTATGTCCTCATAGCTCCTTGGATGCTTGAGACTCTTTTACGTTCTGAAGTTGGAGAAGGTTTTGTGGGTACACCTCTGGTAAACCCTCACGAGACTACAACTCGTCCACTAGGGACACCTAGGGGTTTAAAGGCTTAGTGCATACGCTAAATGCATTCGAGAAACCAGCGACAGGTGGTATAGTTAGGATTTCTTAATTTGTTTCACTTGAGGACAAGTAAAATTCGGGTTTGGGGGTATTTGATGAGTGCCAAATATTGCATATTTCTACATCTTTTTATTGGCATTTAACTCATCTTTTGTGCTCATAAATCAGATATTATCCCAAATTCTGTATTTTCTCTGTTTTCAAGAATAAATACTTGTACTAATTAATTTTGTGTTTTTAGGTAGTAAATAAAGTTCGGAGAAACTAAGGAGCCAAAAGAGCAGAAAACCAAAGCCCGCGCGCATCAGTTGCAACCCAACAAGTAGCAACCCATTTACAAGACATGGGCTTGAGCAATCCAAGACCCGTCCCATAACCCGGATCCAAGCCTGTCGCATCTGAGCCGTGAGATCTGACCCTTCCGCATCCAACGGTCGCATCAGCCCACGCATCGATTTCCGCCGTATCCAACGCTCGCATCGGCCCGCGCATCGATTGCTCCCGCTTCACACCGAAGCCACCTACACCTTCACCCATCGACCAAACACGCCCCATCTTCATTTCCATTTTCTTTCTCCCCGACACTTGCAGAGCTCCCCCATCCCTCTTCTATTCTCCCGACCATGGCAGAGCCACCTTCTTCTTCCCCGACACCACAGCCACCAACGCAACCACCAGTACAGCCGCCTTCACCACCTCCTAGTTTCTCTCTATCTCCTTCATAGCTTCTTCACCCTAGAAGCTAAGTTTGAGATAGAAAGAGTTAGGGTTAGGGTTCGTCAACAGTTGGGGAAACATCAATTTAATGGAGTGCAGCGCCGAATTAACGAGAGGGGACAAATCGATTTGGCTTTGGGTGAGAGGGTCTTCACTTAATTTCGATTTGAAGTGAGTTAAGGGTTTGCATGTATAAATAGGGATGAGCGAGTGTATGTAAATGCTTATGCCTGGATTAGCCGATGCACCAAGCTAGATTTTAATTTGTGCTTTACTTATGCTTATGATAATCTAATTTAATGTGCTAGGGTGTTGATGAAACCCCTAATTTTCATGTCAAGTTAATCAATCTTTGGTTTTATTTTTGTTGTGCTATAGTGTGTTAGGATTAGTAGTTAATTGATGAGCTTATGAGCCTGTGATGAGTTGTCTTTGTGAAAAGACAACTCATACTAGGGGTGAGTTAGTAAAAATTAGTTAATGAACATCTACTTGAAACCTTCAAGGGAAGGCACAAGAACATAATCCGAGCTACATTACCTTAGCATAAGATTAGAAGGTGGATTCACCGCCCTAGTGTTCTACAATCTGTATTTACATCTTAGAATTACAGTCACAACAACTCCTTGTCGTATCGACACCAAAATCAAACCATATTTGTGTTACTACCCCTTAGAAATCAGTTTAGTGAAGCCTTGAGATCAACTTACACAACCCCAAATATCTGTGGATCGACCAGTACTTTCCCTGCCTCCAATAGGCACTGTGCACTTGCAGTTATACATTGTAGGCAAACAGTTTTCTCAGCCTACCAATATTCCAAACAGTAAAGGAACAACAAATTTATTCGGTAACAACTCTTTTCAAACAACGTGATATGAGTTTGACAAAAGGCTCTTCCGTTTATCCCAATAAACTCCTTTGTCGGGTTCTTAGATCAATCTATTCAATAATTACCAAAGTAATTGTTTAGACTATGCAATCAATACTATAAATCACAAAGAAGTATATTGATGCCGATCTACACAACTAATCAATCCAATCTATCAAAAGATAAACCGATTATAGTTGGACCCCTAGCTGATCAAGTTTTGTGCACACCAAAGATTATGAACTCAAATAAGAAATCTTCTTTGTCTTCAAATCTTCTTAGATATCCAATAAAAACCTGCACACAATCAACTTGAATCTCATGTGATCAATCACACACAGAACGGAGTCTGTTAACAATGGATTATCACAAGACGTCTTTAGATCTACAAACAGTCTAAAGATTACCGTCGATACTTCGATTTAGTATGAGTAAATATTATATCAGAAGAGAAGATTCTCAAGCATAAACAAACAAGGTGCAATCAAAGTTCAACAGCTGTTAGTCAATCAAATCAATCGAAAACTAATAATAAACTGCAATTATCTAGTTTCCCACCAACGGTACTCGTAGAGCTTCCCAATCCCAAAGAAGTCTTTAAAAATGAGCGGTCGTAAGAGATTTCGCCTAATTAGGGTACTTTCCTCTCCGAATAGACGGCTCCACCAGTAACAACACAACAAGGTAGTTTTCTTTGGCTCGAGGATTAGTTTGCTAGAAATGCAAACTTCAATATTTATAGACCAAGGAAGTTTGGACACCAAGGAATTTCCAAAACCGAATATTCTCAAAGATATGCAATAAACACCAAATCGGTTTTCATAATTCCTGGAAATGCTCTGTCCAAATATTGACCGAAATCTCAGTAGAAAATCTCCAATTAGTAAATGCACATTACCAATTTTTATTTTCTAAAGATATGCATTTAATTGCTGGAAATTAAAAGAATATAAAACTAAAAACCTTAATTAAAAGATTCTCAATTTATTTCGATCCGGGATTCTCCTTTAGCTATTAAGGAATATCTTTGAACAATAATAGATAAGAATTACTGCACGTGTTCAAAGTATGTCGACATCTTTACTTTGTAAATCCTCTTTCATATTTACAATCTTGGAACCGATTTGACACACTTCCAAACGAGTTTAGAATTGGTTCATCTGAATTCCTAGAACTATGTGATTGATCAAAAACATTCAATCACCATTCATGGGTTTAACGGTTCTACCAAAACAAGTTTCGGTTCTACCTCCAAGTGGCTACTAGGATCGGTCACATTAGTTTACAAAACTTTGTTAACTAAGTACCAGGATCGGTTACCACTATTTATGGTACTTACTTGTGATCAGTTGCACAAGTTATAGGATCGGTTACACCAATAACTAAAACTTGTTAACCTACTACAAGGATCGATTACACATCTTGTGATTAGTCCCACCAAGTACTAGGATCGGTTACCCAATGACTAGAATTGATCACACCAATTACAAATATCGATCATACCATCTCAGGTGATTACTTAAGATTGGTTTCACTAATAAAAGTCATACCAATACATAAGTCAGGCATTGTGAATAGTTTTACCAAGATAAATAAACAAGTCATGAGTGGTTATACTAAACACACATATTGGTAATCTAAAGATTTGCAATGAATAACAATACCAATAAGCCTAGAGATTTCCTTTTCGATTCACAAAACAAGTTTATGAATGTACTTCCTTTAAACGAATATAAAACATTGTTTTCTAGGACGAAATCTTCACCCATACCCATACATAATCACAATAGCATTCAATACGATTATGTCGATGTCTTATATACGAAGTTCAAAAGATAGGCGTTATACTTCGTATTGTAATTCCTTAATACTACGTCTAAGTAGAGTATAATCATACACAGCTTCGCAGTTATGTTTTCAATATAGCACGACTTGAAAGATACGTTAGGAATGAAACAGTTCAATTCAAAATACTACTAACCTCAAGAGGAAGGATGATGTCGTTGTTGGAGCTCTTTACTTCTTCATATTCTTCAAGTCTTCGAGTAATACTTGTATGTCTCATATCTTAATAACTTTCTAGTAAACCTATACGAAGTTGACTCTAGTAAATAATCAAGCGACTCTTTAAATGAGTTTTGGTTCACTAAAATATGACAACCAAACTTGACATACCAACGTTTTGTGGGTTCAACCGAGCTATGCTCTAACAAAATTGTTATTCACTTTGATAGAAATATCAATGCTCCTATCCTTTATATTATCTTCCTTATTAGGTGGAGAAATCTTAGCAGGAGATTTCCGGCTTGAAGTTGTCTCCAAATTTCCATGTCCCCTGATAATAAAGGGACTATGTTTCACTTCACCACTCTTTTGTATACCTGCAATCTTGTTTGGACTCTTTGCAGGGGCTACTTGACTCTTTCCCATTGAAACTGGTCCAGATATTGCATTTTTTGTAGTTGAAGTTACACCAACAATCTTTTTACAAGAATGAATAGCATTAACTTTCTTCCTTGAGATTTAGATGAATCTGCATTCTTTGCAGTAGCACCATGATTTCCAGAAACAACTTTCCTGCTCTCTGCCTTGAAAGAAGGTATCACTTCTACAGTAAAACGGTTATGCTTCACCTTCTCTCCTTCGCTTCTAATTGTAGTCTGGATTGGGCTTTTTTTGCAATGTCAGCTTGTCTCTTTACTAAGTTGCAATCTTTATCTGAATTCATGGTTAATCCTGTATCTTTAACTTATTTCTGTTCTGATCCCTTTGGATCGTGTGCTAAGGTTGAAACTCCTTTTCTTGGATCAATTATCTTCTTATTAATCCCCTTATTAACACCCTTGTCTGTTATAACATGCTCAACAACTTTAGTTGTCGCAACCCTTTCCACTTGATTAACTACCAATGTAGAGAATGTTTCTCCATTAGGCTCACCTGAGATCACAAGATTATTCATTGAGCCTGCAGTCTTGTTTTCTGTCTTCTTGGGGTTTTGACTGATTTTTCCCCATTTTTTTTCCTTTGTTCTTTGTCAACCATTTTGGTTTTAGATTCTTTGTGCAGTTTGTAGACGAGTGCCCAAATACCTTACACAAAACACACTTGGGAGGTCTCCATTGGTATTTAATCGGTATTTCCAATGCAATCTTACCCTCAATTATTAAAGGTATACTATCAGGGTAACTGAAATCTACATCAACCGTAATGCATACTCTTGCATAGGATAGTCTTGTTTTGTTTAGAGTGAAATCATCAGCAAGCAAAGGCTTTTCTAGGAAGCTAGAGATTAAGCTAAGACCTTCATTGTCCCACATGTGCAGTGGAACATTATAAATCAACACCCAAATAGGTAGGGTTCTAATACTAGCAATTGACGATTCAGTCAGGTTAGTCCATGGTCTCATAGTGAAAAGACATTTAGAAATATAGAAAGAACCTATTTCTAGCGCCTTTCTACGATCTTCATCTTCTTTGAATTCAAAAATGAAAGCACAATTACTGTGTAATTTGATACTCACTTCATTCTTGAGCTTCCATAGTTTGGTTACAACATCCTTGATTGCTGGAAAGGATAATCTCTTTCCCACACAAAAACCAATGACATAGTCTTCACATCTTTTGATTCCTTTAGAAAAATCTGTTGCTGCATAATCCACCACCCTCTTGCCATTTAACTCAGCTGAAGGAAAGAACTTCATTGGGGGTAGAGGTGGAATAGGTTTAGCAGCAAGAAACAAAGTCCTCCAATTTGCAAAAGAGCTATTTTCTCCGTTTGAAACAGTACCCTCTGCTACTTTCCCACGGGGAATAATCTCCAGCTTGTTAACAACATCATCGCTACCCTTTTCATTATTTTTTGGGTTTAAATCTTCGAAACTAGCATCACTAGAAGAGTCAAGGAAATGTTTCCGACCATCACTTCTAGTTGAATCGATTAAAGGAGGAAAATCAGCCAACCCTAAGCTTGATTCACCTTCTACCATCGCTATTGATAAAGATACAGAGACTCCTCCAAAAAAACGAATCAAAACCAAAATTCAACATAGAAGTAACTTGTGAAATTAGAATGAGCCAACTTTCCTTAATTCATACATCCGAGTCCTATCCCTGGAAAAATAAATAATCCACTTTCCTTAATTCATCATAAACCGCCGATTCCTGATTAAGGATTATTACTTTCCTAAATTAAACAATCTTGCACTATATATAGACAGAGATGGTTTCATCACTGCAACTCTCATCATACAACAAGAAGGAGATAGCCGAGCCTTATACATTCTCTAATTCAAAATCCCATCCCTATTCAGTGCTACACCAATTCCGTTGCTCTCACACCATATTAATCAGGTCTTATTTAATTTCGATTAAGATGAAAACCAAAGACTTTAATAAAATAAAAAATAAAGTATTGTCTGAGGCTAATACCAGTGGCTGGCCAGAGGAACTCAAAAACGTAATGACTGGTGCACAGGCCAGAAACTTCACTAGGGAAGAACTAAAAGAAGCCATCAAAAGCTGCAGTGAAGCAATGGGGCAAAGAGATTTAGTAATACCGACTAATCATAAACTATACGACATCAGTCTACTATTCATAATCCTAGCGATCTCGGTATGCAATGGAACACCGCGAATACCTAATACCACCGGAATACGTGGTTGTCCGCTCTCGGACGCAAACCATTATATGTCGCTCTCGGTCGCAAACCATTACACGCTTGCAATTCAGTGGCCTTTTACGGTATGTGAAGCAGTTAAAGATCGTCCTCCGATTTATGTAGCACCTATGAATTACCTAAACGCTTTACTATGCATGGCCTTTGGATGCATGATGAAATATTCGATAAATAGATTTGCGATTCCGAGAATTGGGATATCGAAGTATTGAGGGAAGACGTGGATCTATACATGTTACGGGATCACTGGTTGGACCCAAAGAACCCAGATCGCGAATGGTTGTGGGACCATGAGTATCAGGGTCGGCGCTACAATGTTTATGCCCCGAAGTTAATTTATGAAATGATGCCCCTAAACAAGCCCATGTATACAAGATAAATAGTTAGATCACTTTTTTTAGCACCGTAAGTAAATTAATTTTTTTTTATTAGATCATAATTATAAGCATAATAGAATAAAAAAATGATTTCGAAAGATGTGTTAATGTGTTAAATTTACTGATTATGTGTAAAAGTTTTCTCCCAAACATTTCCGGAAGCAAAGTTTCTAATAATAATAGGCTTATAATCAAGTACACTATTTCTCTTTCGTTGTTGCCATATGTTTCAATATGCACTTCAAATGTTTGCTTCATTAACACAATTATCATTTAAATCTTCGATTGTAGATTCGGTAGGTTTAATTAGATATATTTATTTAAAGACTCGACAAGAAATTTTACTAACTCACTACGTTTTTTATTTATTTTTCTATTTTGAGATGCCGACGTTTGCTTTCTTTTTAGTTCCGGAGTCATACCGACAAATCATTACATACAATTAATATATTTTGTTAAAATGTAATCATTATAACTTTTGCAAAATAACTTATTCCCTAAATCTACCATTATAATCAACGATTCAATCTATGCCCTAAATTTAATTTTAACAATTAAAAGAATAAATTGATTAGTCAAAATAGAATGATAAATGATTTGATAATTAATTAAAAGAAGAATTTAATAATATACCTTGTATTTTTTAATGAAATAATAATGTCCTAATTCTTTGATAGTTAAAAAGAAGGAAATGATTGAAAACGCTAGTTAAAAGAAGAGTAGAATAAAATAGTGTTAAAATACACGCCATAATTAATTGTGAGAAACAAAGCGTTAAAAATCTCATTCCTTCCATAACGTGTTTTGGTAACACTTTGGTTGATTTTTTTTATTTTTTTTTTGAAGGAAAACAGGAGCAAGAAACCTTAAATTTCATATATTTTCTAGAAGATTTACATCAATCAAATACATTGTAAAGGAAATACATGAAGAAATACAAATATTATGTATTCTAAAATACAACAAAAATATGAAATACACGCGTTCCATTGAGGAGGTTGATGATGATGATTGAAGGATGGTGTGAAACTGCTGATTCCACCATTTGAATTTTTGTTTTTCAATGAGAACAATTTTCTCTTCTTCATGAAGATAAGATGCTCCAAAGAGGAGTAATTTGAGCGGTGCATCGAAATTGAATCACATCTAGCAACCATGGATCTTCATAAGTATGCAAATCTACGTCACACCAGTGTTAATTGCGTTTGAATGTATTTGAAACGATTGAATCAATCGATAGAAACGCCTTATAAGGATATATGAAATTGAATAATCACCACACTTGGAATTATATATTATTTAGATATATAGATAATAATATTAGTCTATTTATAAAGCCTAAAATCTGGGCAGAAAACTTAATTGACAAGGAAACTAAACTTAAACTCAAAGTATTTTTTTGATTTGGAAGATTTTGAGAAGAAGGAAAATAGAAAGCGGTTATACCTGAGAGAAAAACGTATTGAAGAATAAATCAATGTATTTACTACTTTGAAAATGGGACCTTAGTCCCATATTGGTTAGATGGGGCTTAATTGGGTAGTTTATAAGTCAATGGGATCCCACAACTTGTAGACCGGTTTTATAGTTGAGTTCTACCCATGAGCTTATGATGAGTCTCGGTCAGTACCCTTACATTTCGTATTAGATCCAACCACCATTAATTATCATGCAAGAGATAGAGGTAACATCCATATACTTTTGGCAAACCAACAATTAGAAAACAGATGACGAGGAGAGTCAATATTAGATTTTTTGGCTTATGAGATAAGTGGACAAGTTTCTTCCGAGACATCTAAGTATTCTTTCAAACACTTTATGGCTGATTTGGGTATGACTCATTCACGGAGAAGAAAAAATCTGCCTCAGTTGCCAAGCAAGCTCTAAAATCAAGCACGATCAAAGTGTTGGGAAATTTCTTTAGAATGAAAAGAAAGGCAACTGCTTCAGTGCCATATTTCTCTACAGTCATTTGTAAGTTGTGATGAAAATATCTATGGAGCACGAAAATTGTGTTTTCGCTAGAGTAGAAACTTCAAATTCCATCTCCCTCCTTAATAAAGCTTCCCTTTATATAAAAAAAATGCTATCAAATAATTTTTTTAAATACACCTTTAAACTCGAATCAGTTTTCTTTAAACAAAATAAAATATATTGGTCGAAAATTCAGTTTTCGCCAACTTTAAAATTTACTATTTAACATCATATAGTTAAGCATCATAATGGTTGTTTTTTGTCCCATTCTAGGCTAAGCCACGTTTACTTAGCCGATGCTAACCTTATTCTAACGCATCATATTTTTTCTTTTTGTAAATTGGTGATTCATCAAAAAAACTAACTTGAGGTGTTAATTAGAAACCTGAGGTACAATTAGAGCAGAGCCATCTAATGTGGGAGAGCTAAGCTTATCCCTAGCATTAGATTTATATATTGAATGAAATATTTAAAGCAATCCAAGAACAACTATTCTTCTTCTTGTTGTTCTTTCCAAAAAGAAAAAGAAGCGATTTCCCATTACTTAACCGCGTCATCTACTATGTTCTAGAATAATAACCACCTTTTTTTTTTTCGTCTTTAAAATCCGGAATAATATCCAGTTTCTTCCCCAATTTCATTTTCATATCATCTTCCACTGAATTCTTACTTCTCTCTTACTGAGTTTGATTAATGGCTGGAAAACTTATGCGTGCTGTTCAGTTTGAAGGTTATGGAGGTGGAGCTGCTGGATTAAAGGTTTGTAGATTTTCAATTTGGTGTTTTCTGGGTTGTTGTCATATTATTGATTTGTTGTTGTTGATTTATAATGTCGATTGAATTAATCTCCCTAACCAGTTGAGATGTTGCACGTTATATTTTTGAATTTTAACTTGAATACTGGAGATTATCTTGGATTTAGAAAATTTTCACATTATTCAGTTGCCAACCAAGTGCTTGTGATTATTACGCAGTTGCTTTTTGATTTTAGTTTCTTTTAGTATGAAAATCTTATGAATGAAGTAGGTTTGGTTGAAACTGTTTAATGAAAATTTTATTAGTGAAATAGCTAGGTATCCTCCTACCACTAATTGTTGGGTATTAAGAGTAATGACGAAATCGGTTTAAGGAGGTTAGAACGCCGCTTCTTTAGATTGTTAAACAGTAAGCCATAATGACTTATATGACTGAAAACCTACCAAAAGCTACCACTGCAACAACTTGGATACTAAAACATAAACACGTGATGCGTCAATCAAATAACTAAGACAACTCTAATTGAAGAATAATAGTTCAAACAACTAATTAATTCAAATTCTAACAGGGAGTAGCAAAATACTTGTAAGGTTTTAAGTGAATAGTGGATGTTATATGATGATGAATGTTACTTTTTCAACAGCATGTGGAAGTTCCTGTTCCTTCTCCAAAGAAAGATGAGGTTTTGCTAAAGCTGGAAGCAACAAGTAAAAATCCAGTTGATTGGAAGATTCAGAAAGGGGTTCTGCGACCAATTCTGCCACGCAAGTTCCCTTATATACCAGGTATTAATGATGAATTCTGTGGTTTTGGATGTTGTTGGTTCAAGGCTTAAGGTACTTTTCTTGTTGTAAGTTGAGAAATATCTAATTATTCATGCATCTGAAAGATCCAAAACAGAAGTGCAAATCAAACTTTATCTGCAAGTCCGAGTGGCGCCTCAGTACAGTGTCAAAGTGGAACGACGAAAATGTTTGTCCAGAATAGAAAAACAGGTTCCCAGTATTTCACAATTAAACATATTTTGTTGCGGGTCTGAGAATCTGGCGGATCTTAATAGCAGCTGCATCATACCTAATCCCTATCCCCCTTATCTAACCACCTTAGGTCCTTGGGCAATTTTCTGAGTTCATAAACTGATGAGATGCCTCTTGTTGGAAAACGCCAAAATAGGCCTCTATGAAGATGATTCAGCATTTTAATACAAATCATATATCTTTTGAGCATAACCACGGTTTTAATGAACAATAAATCTGTTTAAGGCTTGGTCTTATGGTTCGTCTCTACTTTTATCAGGAGGTTTTTGCTTTAGTTTATGAAAGTCACGAAGAGGGCCTCTCCCTCCCTCCATAAAATCTAGGCATCACAAATATTTCTCTGACGTTTCTCCTTGGATCAGGTACTGATGTTGCAGGCGAGGTGATAGAGGTTGGTCCAGGTGTCACAAACGTCAAAGCCGGTGACAAAGTGGTAGCTTTGCTTAGCCATAATGTGAGTGGTTATACATAATTTTAACTCGGTCCCCCAATCATGGTTTTTATCTTTTTGATCAAAGAAATGTATATTAAATTAACCAGCGACATCCATATATTGCCATGAAAACCATTATTATCCATCCAAGAGAATAATTAATTTTCCTATTAAGTAACTTAGGAGCATTGTTGTTGAGAAGCATGCATAGTTCACGAAGAGGGTCTGCACTGAAAGGGTTTAATTTCTCTCTTTAAAATGATGCGTTGTTGAGTAGGGGAAGTAATATTAATATATGAATCCTTATCTTTCAGCTTAACTCACCTTACGTACTAGGTATACATCAGTGCATGCTTGATTTCTCATATCCTTAATTTTAAGTTGTATTCTGGAATATAGAGTGGGGATGTTCAACCTCAGCCTTGGATTAGAATTGCCAACACTCACTCTTTGTTGGTCAGAGATGGGTTTGATATGGGAGAGGTATATGGGTTTTCCAAACAAAGATCTAGTGGCCTCTCTCTGAACCAATTATTTGCGCATGATTATGGTTTTCTTGTATACTTTTGATTCAGAGTTCATTTTATGACCTTTTGAACATTTAATCATAACATGCAATTGAATTCGTCAGAGTGGAGGTGGGTTTGCTGAATATGCGGTGGCGTCGAAAGGCTTGACAGTTGAAAGGCCACCTGAAGTATCTGCTGCTGAAGCTGCAGGCTTACCTGTAGCAGGCCTTACTGCACTTCAAGCCCTCACTGATGCATCAGGAATCAAGCTAGATGGCACAGGGAAACCAACTAATATCCTTGTCACAGCTGCCTCAGGTGGAGTGGGTCAGTACGCTGTTCAGCTTGCAAAGCTCGGAAATGTTCATGTCACGGCAACCTGTGGAGCACGTAATATTGAATTCGTCAAGAGCTTAGGGGCAGATGAAGTTCTTGATTACAAAACCCCGGAAGGGGTAGCCCTTACAAGCCCATGAGGGTGCAAATATGACTTTGTCATCCACTGTGCTACAGGCATTCCGTTTTCTACATTCGAGCCCAATTTAAGTGTGAAAGGTAAAGTGATTGATATTACTCCTGGTCCTAGTGCCATGTTAGTGGCAGCATTTAAGAAGTTGACATTTTCGAAAAGGGATTGGTGCCACTGCTTATGATTTCCAAAGAGCGAGAACTCGGCATATCTAGTTAATCTGGTGAAAGAAGGAAAGCTTAAGACGATAGTTGATTCGAAGCATCCATTGAGCAGAGCTGAAGATGCATGGGCAAAGAGCATTGAGGGCCATGCTACAGGAATAAAGAGTTGTGGAACCCTAAGCACCATCATGGCTGCAAAAATATAGTGTCTTGTTTTGATCTGAATATATATGTAGTGGAGGGGATGTTTACTTCTTATGCACTCTGGATGCATTAAGATGTACAACTGGTACACTTCTGTATTTAGGTTACTTTGAACATGTGGATTTATTTTGGGTGGCGCTGTATTTAGCCTGTAAAGCATTATTTTTTGTTTGTGTGTGTCTAAGCTGCTTGAGTATTTGAATTGCTCTTTGACAAAAAAAAAAATGATCGAGTCACAGTAGAGATGATTGCTCCAGCTTGATGACCCGGACTGCTTGTTGTCCAACTAATTGGTGACTATAAGATGATTCTCATAAATTTTTCACAAAAATTTGTGTCCCTTTTGTCAATGAACATGTCAAGTCTAATGGTGGAGTTTTGAAATCTCTCTCCAATCGAACATTTTCCTTTCCAAATCAAAGTGAGAGAAATCATAAGCAACCCATTCCCGATCTCAGAACTATTATTAGGATTTCAGAATTTTACTTACCCCGGGAGCCAGCAACGAATCCTGGAATTTTCGTTTGGGGGCTATTTTTTTTTCGAGAACACATAATATCATTCATGTCGGTGGCGATAAAAATACATACGGTAAAACACATGAAATACACAAACTGAGCAACATATCATTTTTTTTCCGAGTACGTGCCTTTTGAATCGTATCTATTCGCCTCATAGCGCACTATTTCAGACAACAACAACCATTGGTCTCACAATATATCTTATTGCACAATATAGAAAATATAGAATTGAGGTTTCATTACGTATATGAAATCCGTGGTACAATATGTACTTAATATCATACAGAAAAAAATGTAATGTCTTCATGATTGATCACAAAATGAATACACAAATCTATTCTATATTATATAAAGGGAACTACCCTTAGGCACTGTAGATGAACAGTAGGTGAAGCTGCAACTTTCAAACTTCCTATTTTGCCCTTGATTTTATTTTTTCATTTCACCCTTACACGAATAAATGGGGGTATTAGAGTAATTTAAGGAACTGAATTTCCAAACTCGCCAAAAACATAATCATAACAGTAGTTAACAAATTCATAACCATCAAAATCAAAAGCTTAAAGTAAAAAATCAAAATCAATGATGAGATTAGACAAAAAAAAAAAAAAAAAAAACTGAAACTTTATCTTCTCTGCATCTTACAATTTGTTTCTCTAAACTCAGCAATGAAATCGGTTAACTAATAAGAATGAAATTGAAATTGGACAATGTCTGTTTCCCTAAACTTCATCAATTAAGTTTTTCAATCACCTAAACAGATAAAGAACAATTGGAGAGAACAACAACAATCAAGGACAAGGGCTGCTCCAGAAAAAGAAAAAGAAAAAAAGAGGGTAACCACATCCGAAGGAGAAGATTAATAGGGTTTAGCCCTATTAAATGGCCAAAATACCTATCCTATCTTCCACCTATTGCCACGCAGGTCATTGTGTGATTCTGTACGTTGAGGTCTGACTTAATTGACATACTCACATTTCGTAGCCATTGATATAAGAGCTGGACTACGCCCAAATGTATAAATTACCCACTTATTTCCTTGAGGTGAGTGAGAGTCCCAGCACGTGCATAGCACGTGCAATCAGCTTGTGCTTAAAAAGAATAAACATCAGAAAAAAAAACATAAAAATACTTATAAATATAAATATTCATTTATAAGGTGAGAAAAAAAATATCCCAACGACCTAATCCAACTATGTATAAAGTTAATTCATGTGTCAAGTCAGAAAAGAACTACCTCTAATCCAACTATGTATAAAGTTAATTCATGTGTCAACTACAAGACTCACAAAAAGATTGGATTGACAAAAGACGTCGTTCAGCTCATTCTAGATCATTTCTCTCAACAATATACATCACAACCTACAGTAATAGACGAAGATCTCTTTACAAATATCAGACCAAGATTAACTCCCAGACAATCGGAACTACTTACAAAGGAAGTAACTATAACAGAAATCAAACAAGCCCTCTCCTCCATAAACTCTGAAAGTGCCCCGGGTCCAGACGGATATACAAGTAAGTTTTTTAAAGTTTTCTGGGAAACAACTCACACCCAACTGATATCAATGGTTAGAAGATTTTTTGATAACTTAAATATGCACCCTCTCATGAATCACACAAACATAACACTAATACCAAAAATCGACCATCCTTCAAAACCTTCACAGTTCAGACCCATAGGACTCTGTAACGTCACATATAAAATCATATCAAAAATCTTAGTCAACCTAATTAGACCCATTTTACCCTTTATAATAAGCCCTTATCAAAGTGATTTCGTACCACAAATATCAATACATGACAATATAACAATAGCTGGAGAACTCTTCCACCATATCAAATCATCAAACCTAACTAAAGATCCAAAAATAGCTCTCAAATTAGACATCCAGAAAGCCTATGATAGCCTAGACTGGGGATTCATCAAAACCTCTTTCACAAAACTTGGCTTTCCACCGGCATTTATAAACTACATTATGTTATGCATCACAACAGTTACATACTCGATAAAAATAAATGGTACACCCCATGGATACATCAGCCCAAATAGAGGTATAAGACAAGGAGACCCACTTTCCTCCTATATCTTCATCATATGTGCTGAAATCCTATCTACAAACCTAGGAAACCTCCAAAACAAAAAATTAGTTCAAGGTCTTAACATATCAAATAAAGCACCACCAATTCTTCACTTAATGTATGCGGATGATTTACTGATCACATACAAAGCTTCAAATCGGAGTAATCAACACCTAAAAAAAACTCCTCCACTCCTATAGCACTTCTTCTGGACAATTAATTAACACCACCAAATCAGTTATCATCCATCACCCAAACCTAGACCCGATCAAGATACATGACCTTCAACATTTCTTCAACATGCCAACCACACCAAAACCTCCAATCTATCTAGGAGTTCAGTTCAAACATGGAAGGGCATCCAATCAAACCTTCGCACCCCTCTTAAAAAGATTAGCCCGAAAAGCTAAAGGATGGATGACAAAATGTCTAACTCCGTCCGGAAGACTCACGCTAATCAAAACATCCCTAATACCCACAACAAATCACATCATGCAAACACAAAACCTACCTTGCAATATCCACAAACAAATAGATCGTATCACCAGAGATTTTTTATGGGACACGATTCAACTACCAAAAAACTACACCCTATAGGCTACGACAAAATAACAAAACCAATATCCGAAGGAGGATTGGGAATAAGGAAGAGCAGTGACCATAATAAAGCTTTACTCATGAAGAGAATATGGAATCTTCATGAACAACCTAACTCTATATGCGGAAGTATCTTGATGCAAAATATCTTAACCAACAACCAATACTAGAAGGCATTGATTATATACCCTCCTCCGCCAGTCCCCAATGGAGACAACTAGCGGCAATTGTTCCAACCATGCAACATCTAATTTTCCATCGTATTGGAAATGGACTATCAACTCCAATAGAATCCAATTGGATACCACACTCATCAAACCTAGACCCAACACAATGCTACCCAATCCGATTAGTAGCAGATATCATCGACCCAATAACAAATACATGGAATCATGAAAAATTAAGCACCCTTCCCAACCCTATAATCCAAAAAATCATAAACATACACCTCCCCCACAATGGCCCCCAAGATAAAATTATCTGGCCACACTCAAAATCTGGAGCCTACACTACTTCAACGGGATATAAATGTATAACCCAAGGTCAACCAACACACAGCCCTTTACCACCTACCAAATTTATATGGACCTTACCATGTCCACCAAAAATTCGGCTTTTCTTGTGGAAAGCCATCAATGAGGGATTACCAACCTTCTCTCTCCTACACCACATCCACTTGACCAACTCATACATATGCCCAAGATGCAACACAAATCCAGAACTAGCAAGTCACATTCTAATTCACTGTCCAACGACAACTAATTCCTGGACAACCTTATTTAATCAATCTACAAATTCATCAAACTCCAATCCCCTCCAAGCTTTCACCTTAACACAACACACAACCATTTCCCAAATCCTTCAACAACCTGCATCGACATCAGTAATCTCCTCTTGCTGTTTTCTTTTATGGACCTTATGGCTAGCCAGGAATGAGCTAATATACCAACAAAAGCAAACAACTTCGGAAGAAATCCTAGCATGGGCACAAAAACTGCAGCAAGAATACTATCGTGCCATTCACTCCACACCACCAGTTTTTCCAGGAGATACACCAACATTTAATCACCCAATAAGAGATAAGAGATTATCCACAATATCAGTAAGATGGACAATGCCGAACATAAACTGGATCAAAATTAACATAGATGGAGCAGCCATAGGTCATCCAGATTTGCGGGGGAGCAGGATTCATCTCACAGGATTCAAACGCACGCGTACTCTTTTAGCTCTAGCTCAACCACTGGGAATTACGACTGCCTTAACTGCGGAAACCTGGGCGATGCTATTAGCTACAAGAACAACAACATAAAGATTATGGCCAAAAGTTATATTTGAAACCGACTCAGAAAACCTTTTGCGCTTCATCACCTCATCTACCCCTCCACCTTGGCACATAGCACGAATGATTGAAGAAATAAGAATGAGATTCCAACAAATCCCTCAAGCGGCAATCCAACACAACTATAGAGAAGGAAACCAGGCAGTGACGGATTGGCCAATCACGCAACAGATGGAAGTCAAACAGGAAGCTCATCAACCAAAATTTGGGACCACGCAATCCCATCATTTATTACTCAAATCTTATTTTCAGACTCTGTGGGTACCACATACCCACGACAAATTGTAAACTAATTTCTTTCAATAAATTCATGCTTCAAAAAAAAAAAATTCTATTGCATTAATCGTAGATTTAATAACATCGTCCGACATATGGAGTACAAATGTATTCATTGTATGCGTTGGATCTTCTTCCTAAATTTAGTTGCTTTTTCATTTTCATCCTGTCACTAAAGGGCTAATCCACTATTTTATTTTTTATTAACTATTACAAGGGCCCAAAGATGATTTTAGGGATTTTGGGGTGGGCTACAGCCTAGGTAAGCCACCCCTCCCTCCGTCACTGCCGGGAGCAGAGTTTGGTTTCAAAATTTGTTATGTTTAGTCCCACACCGTGTAGATTACTGACTTGCCTTTGGTTTATATGCCACAAGACCAGGGCCACTAGCATCAAGCTAAACGTACATGATCTGTAGTTTAACCCCTAGCCCGTCGTTCGCATCCTTGCGGGGATGCCGAGCGACCAACCCACCTGTGACAACGACCTGTTGGTTTTTGTTTTTATTTTCCATGGCCTATTAATGTTAATGTAGCGTTTTCTTTTCTTGCTTTTTGTTTTGTTTTCTTTTTGGTAAAAAGCATGAGAGAAGCTGGTTTGTGATCAGTAAAATAGGTAATCTTTAACATAGCTTGTGTAGATTCTTACAGTTTTGTAATCAAGTTTAATCAAGTTTTTAATTGAACCACAGTTCCCATTCCTTGAACTTCTGTCATCGCTGCGTTTCCCATGAAAACAGGCTCCACATTCTTTGTCTCTCATAGCCTCATAGGATGTGAACATGTTGTAGTTTGCACATATATGTCGAGTTGCACCCGAGTCAGCCCACCAATCATTTAGATTGTTTACCAAATTACTGTCAGAAACAATGGAAACCATTGTTGACACTTTTGGTATATTAAAGTTTAGAACTTCACTGTCAAAAGAAACTTTGTTAGTTTTTGGTTCATAATTAGAAACTTGGGTCATTTCCAAGGGCTTGCAATCAGTTGTACAATGAACCCTTTTACCCCAACTACAACACACACCATGCCATTGTCATTCGTCATTGTTTCTCAAGAACAAGATACAACAATTAAGTAATATCCAAAATTGGGGAGTACCCAATGTTATTAAACGCTTTAAGATTGTTGGACATAGGATACTGAATATAAATGCAACAATCAATAAATGTAATTTCTACAATGATCCCTGATTTTTACTTAGTCAATTATACAAACAATTTGTGTTCAGCAACAGTTTCACCAACACTTTGAGAATGAAAGTTACAATTGCAAAGATACAACGAAAGAATAAAGAAAATAAAACAACAACAATCAAATGAATCGAAAAACTCACAGTTAATTTTGCACTGAGGCGAGTTAGACTCTTTCCTTAAAGCGTTTACATCCCATACATAGGTGATGTTATGAAAATGGATGAATGCTTACCAAGAGATACAACAGTGCCTTGAAGATAACCCAGTACTTGAATATCTTCAATCAGTCGAATGCAATCACGTAGCACAAACTCTCAAACACAATCACTAATCTTGTTAAGGTTTTTCTTAATGCTAGAACCCTGGTTTTTGGGTATGCTTTTTCTGTCTCAAACTGAAAGAAGAGATGGGTTTTTATTCTTGTTGAAACAAGGCAACGGTTGGGTGTGTCCAATTGTGAACAGTCATGTTGTTTCAAACCATTGGACACTTATGTTTATAATCCAAAGATTATAATCATTCCAATAAATTGCAACTGTTGCCTATGAACTGAATCATAACCGTTAATTCAGTTTTGTTTCACAAACTGAAACTCTATGTTTGTTTCATGTAACCCAATTCTCATTCATCCCAGGAAATAGACTTAAGTGGCCAATTCAAGTGCTTATTTCCTACAATCCCCCACATGAATGAAATTGTATAACAGAAATGCAGAATGATAATTCTAATCTCTAATGCAGACACTAGAGAGTTTGAGCGCGGAACGTCAATGCATCAGGAAATATAGATTTTGGCTTTGAATCTTCCTTAGTGAATACTTACTGGGCTTACTAGTTGCTCAGTGAACGCGGTGTCTTAAACTGGTCAACTTTATAATGTAAACCGATGCATTAAATATCACACAACTTATTTCCTTACGTGATTGATTCTCGGTTGTGTCCTTTTCGTCCCTAGACAATCTTGGTATTCATGAGTGCTCTAGATTATAGTTATCAAAGAAGCGGCCACACTTCATACTCACATAGGTGATCTCATATTTGAAAGTATCATGTCATACTTTTCTTAGTTAGACTAAGCTATAAGAATCATTAAGAGCAAGTCTTATGGTGGAATCCAAGCTATTCCAAGGGTGGAAAAATTGTGGAATGTCAAGTCTAATGGCTTCCAAATAGGGTCATTCCACACTTTTTCCAAGCCACCTTCCAAGATATTGTGGAAGAGAGCTTGGAATCCAAGGAAAAACGACAATCAAAACAATTGCAAAACGCTAATCAAAACAAAGCTAAATGTCTGAAAACGCTAAAAGGAATAGCGCTAAGCGCGCTTAAAGAATCGCATCAAAAGAAAAGTTGCGAGAAGATAGAGTAGATTAATAAACCCTACACACGTGTCAAAATTTAATTGGTCAAATTATGTTTTTTTTTTAGATTTGAAGTGCAAAAATTGAAGCACTATTCTTACTCCTCTTGCCACGTTATAATCAGTGGGCCCCTAAATATTATATGAAAATAAAAAGTATAAAAATGCGAATTTGTTTAGCGTTGAACACTATTTTCTTTAGCGTTTTGGGATTACACGGTTAGACTTGAACTTCCAAAATGTATTCCAAATAGTGAGGTGGTATAGTATTTGGAACATGAAATTCTTCCACCATAAGACTTGCTCTTTAAGAGAAATTCTCAACCTCTCACTTGACTGGGGAACACTGTTTCATCATATAAATGGGAAAGAGAGTAATCTCTCTCAGTGTTTTCCGTTGAGTATAAATTTACAACTTGGTTGTCCCTTTTGAACCTAGATAACTATTAAGGTACTGCAAGTGACGCACAATGATTACACGTTACAAAGTTACAGGACAAGTCAGAGTTCCGCCGTAATGGTGCAATGCGAATCCATAATAGAGCAACGCAAGCCATAATAGCGGTATACTGTATAGACTGTCAAGCACTAAGATAGTGGCACCCTGCAGGGCCAGTGAAGCGCAAAGGTGGTGCTACATTGTAAATACATTTGGATAAGTAATGAAGCTTATTGGCCGACACAATGAATCTTCATTGAAGGAAAGGCAAGACGAGGCCAAAGTTGACAGATACAACATGCGATATTGGCATCGATGCATATCCGTGGAATTGAGTTGGCCCAAACTCAAGGATGATGCAAGAGTGAAGGATAGGCCAGGAGTTGGTCTATGTCATAGTTCTAAGCTTTGGCCAAGGCTTAGACAATGCATATGCAACAATGGCGGGGCCAAATGCGCCATTGGTATCAATTGCTCAGGAAAAAGGAATGCAAGTGATGCATATGAAGTATGAAGTTGAACTAAGCAAGTCAAGACTCAATTGGCATGGAATTTGGATGTTGGCATCCAAATAAGCGAAGTGCAAGTTGAGTAAAGCGCAACCATTCCGAACATTGGGGGGCCAAGTTGCGAGGTGCAATGATTGGCGGATTTGAGTTCAATCTCGATTTCGAGCGTGTGTGCATCACACGCATGCCAAAGTGAAAGAGCAAGTTGGAGACGGTTATAAAGGAGCTTTGTAACCGAGTTTGGCATGTCCTAACCGTTCAAGACAAGTGTGGCGCAATTCTCGCTAGCCAACACTAAAGTTAGCGATTAAAAAGTAAAGTGGCGATTAGGGAACTACCCATGGACAGATGGTTGTTCATGGGACGTGCAACTGTGTTACATACGGATTGGCCCTGGTTCTTGGCATTATAAATAGCCAGAGAACCCTTGTAAATGAGTGTTTTTCATTTTGGGAGAAGAACCACTGATTTTGTAGAGAGAGTTAGGCATTCACCAAGAGGGTGAATGGCCTGTTTTGGTCCATGAGATGGACTGTTTTGTATAATCTTCCTTAATGCAATAAAATGGGTTTATTGTGTTATATCTTTGTGTTTATGATGTTGCTGATCTTGTGAAGTTGTCAATTGGTTTGATGCATGGCAGAACCTCTTATGCTTATGGGGGCATGAAGAGTTAGAGAGAAAGAAGAAAAGACTTCCGTTGTGCAATGCCTTATGAGTGAAGGCAGATGCGTACTTTGATGCAAGTATGCAAGGCTGAATGATTTTGGGTGAAGTTGATTCACTGAACCACAATCATTGCCGGTCATGTCCCATGAAAATTTTAGGCGATTAAATGGGCATGATGATAGGTATCGAGCTGTGTTAGGGGACACAGATTCTTTGATTTTTATCTCTTTTACTCAAGTTGGTGTCATTTGTTTGTCAAATTCGGTGAAGAATTGTTTGGGTTTAACTAGTATGGAGACTAGAAGAAGTTGGTCTTGTGTGGAAAGATCAATTGGAATGAACTTGAAGCTTGAAGTAGCAAAGCAGGCCATGAAAGTTTATGATAAAGGTGTCAAAATTCCAGCCCAAAGTGTTAGGCTTAACGCACAAGAATAATTGAAAACCGGGTTTTCAAGTGATTGCATGAAAAAACTAAGGAGTATGTTGATGTCACGCCTTCAAATGCTCCAAGCAATTTTTCGCGAAGGTACAACCCTAAGCAATACAATGGTTCGGTGATCTCTTATCACCCACTTGTATTTTCACCTTATAAGATTGCACCAATGCAATCAGCCAGACTCTACCAAGAGTATGCAACGGAAGTCTTACTCAGATCTTCTCTACCAAACAATGTAGCCCATACTACAAAGAGGTTCTTGCCATGTTTATGCTTCACAGAATTTGGGGGAGTATAATCAAATTAACAGTAAACCAATGCCAAACGCATAAGCCAACAAACTCACTTTTATTAGCTTAAGGGGAAGATACAAAATCGTCCAACCAATGGACTTTACAAGATTATTCTCTAAGCCTACAGCAAACTCACTCTCTACTGCAAAATGGTTCATCAACACTCGAACTATTGAACAACTCGTTTACAAGGGTTCTCTGGCTATTTATAATGCCAAGAACCCGGGGCTAATCCGTATGCAACTGGTTGCACGCCCCATGAAACGACCATCCGTCCATGGGCGGTTCCTTAACCGCCAGTTCCACTTTTTAATCGCTAGCTTTGTTGATGGCTTGCACAATGGCGCCACACCTGTCTTTCAACGATTAGGATATGCCAAACTCGGTTATAAAGCACTTTATAACCGTCTCTAACTTGCTCTTCTACTTTGGCATGCGTGTGATGCACACACTCTTCGTATCGGCACTTGCACTCAAGTCCCGCAACATCGTAACATGCAATTCAGCTTTCACCTCGCCAAATATTGCTATTATGGCTTGCGTTGTGCTATTATTATAGCTTGCATTGCACTATTATAGCTTGCGTTGCACTATTATAGCTTGCATTGCACTATTATAGCTTGCATTGCACTTAGCTCATTTGGATGCCAACATCCAAATATTATGCCAACTGAGTCTTGACTTGCTTAGTTCAATCTTCATGCTTCATATGCATCACTTGCATCTCCTTTGGCGAGCAACTATCACTAATGGCGTGTTTGGCCTCACCATTGATGCATCCGCGACCCAATCCTTGGCCAAAGCTTAGGACCATGCCAAAGTCATTCCATGACTTTGCATCTCATCCTTGTTCCTTCCTTGAGCTGGGCTAACTCTGAATAAGGATATGCAACACTATCGCATAATGTCGCCAATGCCAAGTAACCTTTCTTGTCTCAGCCATGTTGGCGCTACATCGTCGGATTGTGCATCTCCACCTGCCATGTTACATATTCCGTAATGCGCAATGATTATGCATCACTATGCAGACCGGTCATAGACCTCCCCCACCCAATCTATTCAACGTCCTCGTTGAACGCAACATCAGTTCAGTTTCTGTTAAACTTTCCTTGGCCTTATACACATCTGAGCCATTCTCAGAATCAACAACTATGTTTGGCTTTTAACCTTGCCAAATCTTTTCTGCCTAGTACTTTACGCCACCACTTAGGTTGTTTGCCTTGCCATTGAGCCTGTGGATTCCAGCTTCATTGTTGCATCGTCGACTATGCTTCAATCTCTACTTCATTCACATCTCAACACCCAAATGCCACTTGCAATTTGTTGTTATGCCCCTTGCAACATCACAAATTTTTCCTTCAAGCCATTCCGTGCCTAAGTGTACACTTCAAACAGCTAACATATCACCCTGATATGCATGACTTAGCTTACTTTCCTTCAATTCCAACTGACATTGCACCTTTGCAATTCTACAGGTCTTACTGTAGACTAAGTGTTCTTCAATCTTTTGCAACACTCTTGTGCAAACTCGACTGAATAGCATGACATTAGCCATGACTTAGGAAACCCGTGACATCACAACGTCTCTTTAGAGACCAGGTTCCTCTTCACGCGCCCTTGAAACTAACAAGGGCTCACTTGTTCTTTCAAACTCCTACGCTTTAATGTAGCTAAAAAAAAAGATCATGTTCTTCCTAACTATGAGTTACTCTTAACTCATATGCTTGATGGACTTACATCTTCATTCTTGTTGCGTTACTCCATGCTATCGCTGCCAAATACTGTCGCACTTCTACGTAACTCTCCCAACAACAAACTTGCCTATGCCACCAACTTTACTTCTTGCTTGGTTTTGCTTTCAGCGTTTCTTACTGCATACTTTGGCTAAGTATACTTGTAGTGCTTCCCCAATGAACTTAGCTTTACATTAAGCAAAAAGAGACAATGTTTTTGCTTAAACACCTACTTCATTCATTACACTAGCCTTACATAAGAAAAATAGGGACCATTCCCATTACATCACTGGCCAACACTCGGCCTTACTGAAAGCAAATACATTACCAAAGAAAATACATAAACTAAAGTGTGTTATCTTCAAAGACCGTAAGATTAGCAACACCCAACTTAACTTGAAAACAGAAACAAAGAAACAGATAATATGACAAAGTCTCCATACTTCAAAGAACCTTGCAGGTTCAGGCACTTGCAAACAGCACTGCAATGCCCCTGCTTCATACATGCGCTAATCACGGCGAATAAGGGACACTAAGATCCATAGGACATCCAAATTCCATGTAATCTCAGCTAAGCTTTCTTCGAACGAGCGGACATGGGCAAACTCACTTGCCTTTCCCATGTCACACTTCATATCAACCGGACTAAATTTCCTTACACCTTTCACGAAACAAGGTGCACTTGGACTTTGTATGAAAATCCCGCCAAGGTGAGGCATCACTGTTGCCTCTGCTTCTTTGAAAAAATTGTTACCAAGGATCATGTCAAAGTCATTGAGATGCATCACCATTACACTGATTTGGCCACGCCAATCTCCAACTTCAACATTTGCCACTGCCATCCCCTTGATTGGTTTAGCTATATCATTCAGTATCTTCATGCAGTGACCAGCCTGATATACTTCCAAACCCAAGTACTCTGCCAATCACAAGCTCATAACAAGATGCGACGCTTTTTGTGATCTCGCCATGCCCTTAAACGATGATTGTGTATGCCAACTTTCACATAAACTAGGCCGGCGCCACTCGGCCCATGTTGTATCTTTGCGTTTGTGCTACTATGTTGCATAGTTGAATATGATTCACATGCTCCACTTGATCAGCTTCTTCTTTGTCACCACTATACTCAGTGACGATTTCGGACAATTTGTCTTTGTTTGGACAATCACGTGCAAGGTGAGGACCCTTGCATAAGAAACATCCACCATCCTTGTTCTTCGCAACCAAACTATCATCCCTTTGATAGCTTTTCTCCTTGGCGTCAGAACTTTTCTTATCCTTGTCCTTACACTTCTGGTTTTTCTTGTCCTTGCCCTTCTTATTAGCATCATTTGAGGTATTGACTGACCTAAAATCAGTAAGGCTGTCCACGATTGCAATGGCCGAAGGTAAGTCTTTGGCACCTTGCCTTCGCACTTCGGCCTGATCCCATGCTTGCAAACCAGATGTAAAATTGAACAACTTATCTTCCTCAGACATGTTGCGAATATCTAACATCAGAGATGAAACTCTTTCACGTATTCCCGTAGTGTACCGGTATGCCTCAGCTTACGCAAGTTCTCTCTGGCTAACCAAGCCGCATTGCTTGGCAAGAATTGACTCTTCAATTCATCTTTCATGACATCCCATGTCACGATACTTGGACGACCAACAGTAAGGTCATCATCAGTTCTAGTTCTCCACCATAACTTTGCATCACCCTCCAGGTACATGCTAACGAGAGTAACCTTTTGTTCTTCCGGGGTTCTGGCGTCCTTGAAGTATTGGTCCATATCCCACATGAAATTCTCCACTGCCTTCGCATCTCTTGCGCCAAAAAATGACTTAGGTTCTGGGACTTTAATCTTCTTAAAGTCACTGCCACTATCACCTGCAGTAGCTTGATCTGCACCAATTACACCCACCATACGCCTCAAGACACTAATCTCATCAGTTAGTTCTTTCAAGGCACCTGTGAACATGGTCTTAACAGCATCGATTTGGCCTTCCAAATCACCATGCTTCTTAGTTGCTTCTTGGTTTGACTCCAGCATCTCAGCAACATACTCATCAAGAGCCTGAATGCGAGCCATAACCGTTGCTTTATAATTGGCATCATTAGGATGGCGCACCTCTCCACCAATCCTATCTTCCAAGTTAGCAATCCTATCAGTCAAGATATCTGCCGAACTCTTCTTACCAGCCATTATCTCTAGCAATTCAACAACTAAACTCGAGCAAAACAGAGAAAATCTTCCAAAAAAAGCTAAAACAGAGCAATCTGTGCTCTGATACCCGTATTGTCACGCCTTCAAATGCTCCAAGAAATTTTTCGCGAAGGTATAACCCGGCAATACAATGGTTCAGTGATCTCTTATCACCCACTTGTATTTCAACCTTATAAGATTGCACCAATACAATCAGCCAACTCTACCAAGAGTATGCAACGGAAGTCTTACTCAAATCTTCTCTACCAAACAATGTAGCCCATACTACAAAGAGGTTCTTGCCATGTTTATGCTTCACAGAATTTGGGGGAGTATAATCAAATCAATGAAGAAACCAATGCCAAATGCATAAGCCAACAAACTCACTTTTTTATTAGCTTAAGGGGAAGATATAAAATCTTCCAACCAATGGACTTTACAAGCTTATTCTCTAAGCCTACAACAAACTCACTCTCTACCGCAAAATGGTTCCTCAACACTCGAACTATTGAACAACTCGTTTACAAGGGTTCTCTCGGCTATTTATAATGCCAAGAACTAGGGCCAATCCGTATGCAACTCTGTTGCACGCCCCATGAACGACCATCGTCCATGGGCGTTCCCTAACCGCAGTTCCACTTTTTAATCGCTAGCTTTGGTGATGGCTTGCACAATGGAGCCACACCTGTCTTCAACGGTTAGGATATGCCAAACTCGGTTATAAAGCACTTTATAACCGTCTCTAACTTGCTCTTCTACTTTGGCATGCGTGTGATGCACACACTCTTCGCATCTGGCACTTGCACTCAAGTCCCGCAACATCGTAACATGCAACTCAGCCTTGCACCTCTTATGCTTGCGTTGTGCTATTATGGCTTGCGTTGTGCTATTATAGCTTGCATTGCACTATTATAGCTTGCGTTGCACTATTATAGCTTGCATTGCACTTAACTCATTTGGATGCCAACATCCAAATATTATGCCAACTGAGTCTTGACTTGCTTAGTTCAATCTTCATGCTTCATATGCATCACTTTCATCTCCTTTGGCGAGCAACTATCACCAATGGCGTGTTTGGCCTCACCATTGATGCATCCGCATAGTCCAAGCCTTGGTCAAAGCTTAGACCATGCCAAAGTCATTCCATGACTTTGCATCTCATCCTTTATTCCTTCCTTGAGTTGGGCTAACTCTCGAATAAGGATATGCAACACTATCGCATAATGTTGCCAATGCTAAGTAACCTTCACTACACCAAATCGGGAATTTTATCACGGTGTGAACACTCACAATTTCCTTTTGACTCACAGATACACCGTGATAAGACTTGCAACATGATTATAATTGTTAATAAATTCTGTAATTGTGATAGTGATTAGGAATAGTATGAAAGATTATTAAGTAACAATAATATTTGTTGGCAATTATCTGAACACCAACACTTATTATCTAAATTGCTATTTCCACCCAATATATATTCTACCCAAAAACAAACCCAAAATCTGTAGCGCTTTTTGTCACTGTAATGGCAACAATTGTACAAAACAACATTTGCATTAGATTATAAAAATCGAAATATTTGTTTTTTGTTATAAACGTGTAATTATGTTAAGAATATCTAGGGCAAATCACGTTTATTACTGGGATGCCCTTGTGTCTAGCCCTATAAATAGAGGCTCTAATGTATGTCTATTATACACATGAATAAGAAATCTCTCTTCTTTTCTCCCTTTACTTTGTGTCTTCTTCTCCTCTTATTCTATATTACAAGACGTTATCATGCACGTTGCTCTACTATCTGATCCACGAAAACAGGGAAGATACACGACATCCATATGTGTTGGTTTGATTTTTTTTTCTTCTTTAATTTATTAAAAGATTTCCGATATGGTTTTATCGGCTTTAATATAGGTAATGCTAAGTAATCTATTCGTAGTCTACCAACAAGAGTTTATATCTCGGCAAAATCGTACCACAGTAACCTAACTGGTCTATGGGAGGTGGAATGATAATACTTTTGTCTTATTCTTTTGCTAGTAATAATTTTTCTTTTATATTCTTCAGTGACGTATTTATGTGATTATAAGTATACACAATTGACAGTGCTTTGTGAATAGATCTTACTTACCTCCACAACACCATTAACGAGTGCATAATAGACATGATCTATATTATTGGATTTGGGTGATCAATTCTGCAGAATAAAATTGATTTTCCTTTCTTCTCTAATTTTTTTTATTATATAGAAAGAAAAAAGAAATCAATCGAAAGATGGTTTACAGTTTCTATTCCTTTAATGAAACTGTAATCACCAAAAAGTTGGTGCCATCGAGATTTGATTTACCCTTGTGGAAACTAAATCACGTGCATGGTTCATAAACCTCCGGCCAATTCAGTTTGGTATCTTCGTCCGTTGAAGATCATGTGATTTTTATTTTCAGTTTTTATTTTTTTACATGAAACCATTCATCAACCTCAAAGAGTGGATGTTCTTTCTCTTCAAAATTCAATAACGAAAATGATTTCTTTATATTTTTAAGAAGAAACATATAAGCCTAACTAGAATTGGTTTTTCCCTATCGATCTTAAAGGGATAAAATATCGTTGTTATGGTTTAAACTAATTGTAAATACCGGTGAATGAAAATTGTTATGCTCTCGAGGGATATTGAGCAATTTCAATTTTTTCTCGGTAATAATCTCCAAAGATCGAATTTGTTCCACTTGCAGTTGGAATATTCTAAGGACACTAAGGGTCAATGGGTGCGCACCCGACTTCTTAGCCTATATCATTAGTCCTTGTAGTGACTAAACTAGTCTTTAAATAATTTCTTTTGATACAGAAAGTGTCTATAATGTCATTCTAAGGTGAATGATTTTCTCGTTGGCCCTATAAGTCACGATTTTTATTTTTTGGAGATTTATTTACATTTTGGTTGTAACCAATAAAATCCACAGATGATGGTAAAATTTGTATGTCAAGTAGACTACAAATTTTTTGTTGAGTGACATAATTTTCTGTGGCTCTAGAGACCAATATATGTCTTCTAACATGGTGTTATAAAACCCCAGATATTATTATTAGTATATGTCCTCGAATTAATCGGATAATATTGTACGAATTTTTTCTTCGTATATGAGATAAAAAAAAGTTTTGCCATAATCATGGGGAGACTACACACCACGAGATGTGGGTGTTAATTAACTCAAAAGTTACATCATTTTCTTTCCCGTTATGATTAAATCAAAAAGGCTGCCATTGAATTGAAATTATCTCATTTAGCTTTTCCATAAGCTAATGCTGTTTGAAAAGGCATACCCAATCACTTCTAGCAAGAATGTAGCGTTTTGCTACATGCTACAGATAGTGTTCCAATAGAGTCTATCATAATAATAATATGATTCACATTCTCAAAATTAGTATCTCCTCATTTGAAGAGGTGGAGATTATTATGCCCGCGGGAACTGGTACTAGTAAATTTTGATTTTTTTTTTCAAAGTATGCATACACTGGAAATTATGTGAGATCGTGATTAGCTAATATGATTGTCGAATATTCATTATGGTAGCTACTGAAATAAAAGATGGTGGTTGTTAAACACTCTGCAGAGAAATATCGACATATGTGATTGGTTGGCATACAATCCAAGTTAGGTTGGATTAATTTCTCGATTGATGCAATTTTGGATCCAAACGTAACACCTTAAACATGCCAAGCCTATTAATTACAGGTTGGTGTAGTCATATTGCGTCTTCATATGAGAAATATTTTCGTTGTAAAAACGATTTGAGGGTTTTATTTTTCTCAAACCCTAGGATTGGTTTAATAAATTGTTCTCTTTATATGATTCATTTGGCGTGGTAGTCTTTGAATGACTCGTATGTATCCATAGAACATATTCGTATTTGTAATCCTTGTAGGATTCAAGTTATATTCTGGCAGCCACCTGACTCGATTATGTCAGGTTGAACAATCCTTTATGTGTTTTTAGAAATTCGATACAAAAGCAAGAATTCGGATTAATTAGTTGATGCTATCAACTTTATGGGTCCCTTGAGGAGTCCTTAAAAATACAAAAATCCACGCTTTAGCAGCATAATTTCTATTTTCTTTTCTTTCTTAAATCTACAGTTGGAATTATGCTAGCTTAAACTCGTCTTTGAAATAGACTAGAGTTATTATTTTGATGCTTTTCTTTTGTAAAACTCATATAGTTGGGTTAGCATCCATATTTACGTCAAAAGTTGTACTCTTTTCCCTTTATTTCAGGTTTTATCCCATGTGGTTTTCCTGACAAGGTTTTAACGAGGCAACATCTCGTTGACGTTTGATTTTCTTTCAAAAATGTTGATATTTGTGCTCTTTTTCCTTCGTCCAAATTTTTTCCCACTGGGTTTTATTGGCAAGGTTTTAGTGAGGCATTTTATTCAACATGGTGGTCATCCAAGGGGGAGTTGTATAATTTTGGTTATTTGGTGGATTCCCACCATTAAATAGGTCATTCTATTTTGTTAAACCACATCAACATAAGAACCCTTAGGAATTTGGATATCATTCTGATCCATATATGGTATGATCACAAACTTTACTCACCTATGGTACTATAACTGCATATTGGCACTTTGTTGAAGAAACTACATCAACTACTTTTGCAAATCATCTCCGAGAAGCTAGGAATCCAAGAAGCAAGTCCTCAATATACTTAAAGAAGCGTGAAGATTCGAGAACACTACCATTAGAAGACTAACACAAAAGAAGACTTCATCAACTTGGAAATTTCTCACGAAAGTATTGCTATATCCAGCATTCAAGAAATTTGTTTACCGAAATTGGCTCGACTCAAAGATTTGCAAGCCAAGATTTAACTAAAGTACTTATCAGGGGGAGTATTAAATTAGAAGGTATTTTACTGGACTATATCACGTTGTACTCTTTTTCCTTCATCAAGGTTTTTCCCATTGGGTTTTCCTTGTCAAGGTTTTAATGAGGCAACATTTGCGTGTCCAAATCTTTTATAAGTTTTCTTAATTGTACTCTTTTCCCTCCGATCAGGTTTTGTCCTTTTGGAATTTCCTGACAAGGTTTTAACGAGGTAATTATCTTAGACACAATGTCATCAGGGGGAGTGTTATAAACGTGTAATTATGTTAAGAATATCTAGGGCAAATCCCGTTTATTACTGGGATGCCCTTGTGTCTAGCCCTATAAATAGAGACTCTAATGTATGTCTATTATACACATGAATAAGAAGTCTCTCTCTCTTCTTCCCTCTATTTTGTGTCTCCTTCTCTATTTTCTCCTTTTACAAGATTTTTCATTTTCTTTTTTTTTATGAAAAAATATTTTTCTTCCAGAAATTAGCACTTGTATTAGACTTTGACTAAATCTCATAGGCTTGACCAAAACATAAGACTTAGGCTTGGTTTGGTAATGCTTTTATTTTCTCAAAAGCACTTTCAAAAGCTATTTATGTCAATAATTTTTGAAATTAGTGTTTGGTAAAAAAAAATCAAAGTGCTTTTTATGGGGAGGAGGAGCTTTTAAAGCACTTAAAAAGACCCAAATTCCTCAATTTTTAAAATGGACAAAAATTTAAAAATAGGGAGGATGAGTTTCATCCCGCCCATTTTCAAATACTTTTTTATTTTAAAAGCTACAAAAGCAAAGGATGAAAGGTTTCATCCTTGCTATTTTTTGTGTCCATTTCCCACATAAATTTAATGATTGCCCCACATAAATTTAATTTATATCTTTTTTATCCCTACTTTATTTTATAAATGACAAAAGTTACCCCTTAAATTTATATACAATCAATTTTTTATTATTTCTTATATTGCATTCTTTAATTTTTTTAATTTTTTTTAATTTTTCAAACTATTTTATATACCATTTCATTTAATTTGTTAACAGTATAACTAAAAAATTATTAAATAATTATTTAATTTTAGTTTCATTTTTTTGTTGAAATATATATATATATAAGTATTTAAGTAAAATAATTTTTTAACAATCATAATAATAGTGGTAATTAGTATGAATATTGATATTATATAGTAAAATAATTAATTATTTTTAAACCCCATAAAATTGAATAAACCTACCATTAGAGATATGTACATTTTTTTGTCATTTGCTACAACAACTATGGTTGAATCGAAATTTTACCAAACACACTTTGATTGCTTTTTTAATCGGCTTCAACTTTAATTAATATTTTACCAAACGTCTAAGCGCTTTTTTCACAAGAGAACGACAAAGACAAAAGTCTTTTTTACAAGAGCTACAGCATTACCAAACTAAGCCTTAATCATATTTCACCATTTCTAGTTTCTACCGCAAGAACTCGTTTCTTCTTCCTCTAAGAAGAAAGTACACTCCGCCATTAAACAACCCTGTCCAAAACCTAAACCTCAAATTTCATCTATAATTCCTGAACCTAAGACCTCAAATCTCATCTCAAATTCCTGAAATTGAGAATGATGATGATTTCAAGTTGATTGATATGCCCTAGATATCCATTTTGATGGATTTAATTCAAATCCAGCACGATGAAGAAGATGATAAGATTCGGGTTCTCTCAGTCTTCAGTGAGGTACGTGATTCTGAATGAATTGGTTATTAGATCAATTTCATGAACTGGTTTTCTTTAC
>JAJJWW010007632.1:0-103577 GCA_023531295.1 Papaver armeniacum
ATCAGGCTCAATCCTACAGGATCTACTGACCGGTTGTCAGCCACACAAATATAATTACACTTTCTTACTACTCAAAATATAAATATAGCAAGGGCAAGAAAGGATCGATCCTGTAGAGGTGCAGGTTGTCAAATTGTTTCAGTTCCCTAAGAATAACACCGGTAGTTTTGTGATTTTATAAACTAAGCAAATATAAAAGCAAAGAAACAAATAAGCAAACAAATAAGATAGAAGAGATATTGGTTAAGGATTTCGTTTTCATTCACTAACATGCTTTTCACAATAACTAGAATTGATATTTAATCTCAACTTTTATCAAAGACCCTAGAATACCTTGATCGCAAGAATATCCCCAAATCTCCTCATGTCATCAACAAACACATTAAAAGATGCGAATATGAATTCTACCTAAAGGAACAACCTAACGTGTAAAAGCACTAATCAAGTTTAATTCCCTAGATGCGTTAAGTTCTATGAAATCAAGGCCAATCAAAGCAATCGAACGTGGAAAGCGCACTAATCCGATTTAACAAAGGTTACGATTCACATATGATCATAAGAATATATCACTACAAACTATAATCATATTATGCTACTTGTATCCAAGGAATATCACTTTTGCGTATAATAAACCCTAAACTAGCAATAGATGTGATTAGAAGTTCTACCAATTTGCAACTTGACAAAACAATCAATCAATCATAAAACAATATTTTCAGAGAATTGCACACGATAAATATGAGACAAAACTAATATATTGAACAAAGAAACATGCTTTGTGAAATCCAACTATTCCATAACCAATAATAAACTTAGGTACTCATATTCATGGAGTTCATCACAAGAAGAAAGAGAAAAGACTTCATGGTTCTAAACCCTAGAATAAAGTAGTAGAGATAATAATAAAACGTTGTAGATCCCCCATAGAAAATAAAAGTCTTCTCTTTATATAGCTCCACTCCTTCCAAAACTAGGTTTTGTCTTCAAAGTCCATTAGTTAGAAATTCACCCGGCCCACCATGGAGAGAAACCCGTGTAGAAATTATGTCCCAAAAATGCTCGCCGGAAAACTGGGATTGTGGCCGGAATCCGGCCGGAATAGTCGCCGGAAAGTGTCTCAGGTGACCGGCAAAGTCAAACCGGCCACCGGTCAACGGGTCGGATCGGTCAGGGTCAACTCGGGTCAGGACTCGGTCAATCACCGAGTCAGGGAGAGAGTCAGATCAGTCAGGATGAGTCAGCTGGGTGAGTTAGACAGCAGTCAGACCCAGCTGAGCTGAGTGGCATTGGCAGAAGGCCATAGTTGTGATGCACTGTCATTGTGCTTCACCAGCTTAGTCACAGCCATAAGGGCACTGCAACATCCTTCATCAAATCAACATCCCTGTACACAGCATCTCAACTTCCTTCTTCTTACAGCCCTTGTGAGCCATTCTTCATTGCTTCAATCCCAGGCCATCACAAACATCAACCCTAGTATCCTTAGCTGCAATGCAACAAATGCCTGCTCAAGCCTTCAGTTCCCTTGAATATTCAACCACCACCTGCATTGCAAGCTTTGAGAGCGCTTCCGGGCCATATTCAAACCACTCTATGAGTCCTTCTCTGCACATTCCTAGCATTCATCTAGCATCCGCTTCATCCATTCCTTGATCTTCACAGCCTTGCCAACACATCCCTTCGCACTAGCTAGCTCCTGCAGGTTCCTTGTAATACACAGTTTCAATGCACAAGTTTAGCAACACCATTAAAATGAAGCAACCACAAGCACTCCACCTGCAATTCTGCCATCTCCAGCATCATTACATCTCATTGCCAGCGGCTAGTTGAGCTGATGAAATACTCCATCTGACCTCCATGAACTTCTCTTCCTTGCCCTGAATCCAGCTGATGCCATCTCCATATTTGCATTTCTTCCACCAGGATAAGCCTAACATCAGGCTTCAACTGCAACAACTTTTATACCTCTGTTGCAAATCTCATGGAATCCACTCGATCACCTAAAGCCATTCATTACACCATATTCATGCTCCATCTTGCTGCAACTTCAGCTTCCACTCAACCCATTACATTTGCATTTCACTGCATCTAGAGCCAGGCACCATCACACCAAGACTCTCGACTTCACAATACCCTTTTACAGCACCACTTCATAACCCAGCTGCAACTACCAATCTCACTGTCATCTCTTCCATAGCCAAGCTCATTATCTCCACAAGCATAACCACCACCTCCTTGGCTCCATTTCGTTTCGCGCAAACAAATCATCACTATCAACTCCATCCAACCCAGTATAACATAAGCCAAAGACCCAGACTCTAATTCTTCAGCTCCATCGAATCCACCTTTTAGCTGTATCATCATCCGAGCCACATTCCACCATTACTGCAACCTCCTGAGTTCAAACGCAGACACAGCACAACAGCAACACCCTGCCATCTTTGTGTACCAACACCATGACCTGTACTAGTTAACGCCATCATCCCTGCCATGCTACTGCCACACTCCCTTGATGATTCTGCAGCTGCAATAGCCTTCAGTTTCTGAGCTTCACCACCACTCCAGTAGCAGACCAAATTCTCTCCAGCTCTACCCCATTGCCAAATCTGGCCACAGCTCCATCTCCAAAACTCAGTTACCACCTGAACCTTCTATCTGCTCTTCAGTGAGTAACATCAATCCCATGTCTCGATTCCAACAAACCCATTCGACCCTTGTATCATCTCAATCTCGGTTTAACAGTCTCACAGTTCCAGCTCTCTGTATTGAATACCAGCTGAAGAACAAGCTTGATTCTTCATCCCAGGGCAAACTTCAACTCACTCGAACCATCTTTATATTCACAGCATCAACAATTCCTTCTCGGTTCACTCGAGCCCTAAATTCTTCAAGAACAAAATAACCTAGAACTCATCAATTCAACAACTTCCAGATCCCCTTTCTTCAATCGATTCACACAAATCGAACCATCTTGCTGAATAACCAAACCTTCAAATCATGGTAGCAATCTGATCTCTTCTCTTCATTCTCTGAACAATTTCTGTGTCTCTAACCCTCAGACAAATGCCGCCATGTTTCCCTCAGCTCTGAACTGAAAATGGATTGTAATGGAGAATGATAGTCCCGATCTGGTCTGGGGCTAGGTTAAGAACCAAAATTGATATAGGCACCCCATTTACGATATGGGCCATCATGAGTTGTTTGGCTTGTCGGTTTGCAGTACCACAAATGACCTAATTGTTGACTTGCTTTATAACTTTCTCATACGGACTCGGAATGGCCTCGTTCTTTCGCCGATAGCTTCGCCTTTTGCTCCAATTGGGATGATTTCCGCTTCTTTTCCTCCGTGCGACTCCAGAGTACCTAATAACTCAAAAACACGCATAAAGTACATAATTCACACGAAAAATAGCAAAGAAAGCATAAACTCTATATAGTAAATACGGTGTATTCTACACCTATCAAATTCCCCCACACTTAGACTTTGCTAGTCCTCGAGCAAATCAAACAAAACAATAAAATACAACAACTCCGTGTCGTCGAGGCTACGGTCACTTTTAGCATAAATAACAAGCCTTTAAACCCTAGGTGTCCCAGTGGACGAGTTATAGTCTCGTGAAGGTTTACTAGAGATATACCTACAAAACCTATATTTCCAACTCCGTCTATTCGTGACAAATCAATGAACGAATCCAAATTGACTTCAGAAGAGGGTACCTTTGCAAATTCAATTCATATATTAGTAAATAAACTCTAATTAGATAGTCGAACAAGCCACAGTACTTGGAAACTAACAAACCACAATCACTATGAAAAGATTAAGAAGATGGATATAGATGTAGATGTTGGCGAATATTCACAAGTGTTCGATGTTTCCCATATCCGTAGAAGGTCCATGCTAAGATGAACCTAATCCTATTGGATTGAGCTCACCAGTGCTGAATGCTACATCAAATCAATTGGCATATACAAAGGGAACCAAGAGTGACTTTATTCAACACAATAATAATTTTTTTTTTTTTTTTATATATGATTGGATCAAACCGGATCCAATTTCTCTTTTTTTTTTTTTCTTTTTTTTTTTAGACGCATGATTAGATCTTTTGGATCCAAGCGCATGCTTCTTGTGCAAGTACATGATAGTTGCCTTGGATCCGCATTCCACGCTTGTTTAGGCGACGGAGACAGGGACTACGTTTCACACATACTGCTATTCCCAAGTGTCTTTTTATTCCGTATTGGTCTAATTGATCGGTCCCTTTTTTTTCTTTTTTTTTATTATTTTTTTTCCATTTTTTTTTTCTTTTTCTAGTAACTCAATCACTCTATTTCATCCTAGCAGTAATAACACGTCGATTTCTAGTGACCCACCAAAGCACTTAGAGAACAATAGATAAATATGGAAAAATAAAAATAGAATGCGATATGGTGATATTCCGAGATATGGTAACAACTATCATATAATTTGTGATTTCAGCTATATTCTTCCCTTTTAGTTAATTAGTTCCTCAACTCCTGCATTCAAAATGGTTCCATCCACTAATGGTGTCAAAAACAAACTATACAAACATATAAATGCTCCCCCACACTTAAACTTCACATTGTCCTCAATGTGTAAAACCGAAAGTTCTGAATTCTGACGTAACAGCAGATAAAACGCAAAAACTGTGCAAATTGGTAAGGAATTTGGAAAAACTCCATTTCACAAAAGTTGTTCATCTACGTGTTTTCTACACAGTGTCAAAATTTCACACTGTTTTGATAAACGGTCTGACAGTTACGGTCTCTGGACTGAACTACGTGCAGTCTGAAATTTTCTGACGAAAAAGGTATTCGTCATAATTCTCTTCTAAGATAGATTACGAACTCAATGAAATTAAACATGGGGATGCAAATATGATAAGAAAACAGTAAACAATAAATAAACGAAACAAAAATAAAAAGCAAAAGGATAAGAGATACAAAACGTTGGGTTGCCTCCCACTTAGCGCTTGTTTTTAAAGTCGACTACCCGACTTAGCTTCTTGTAAGATTCATTCCCCATACACCAATAATCTGAAAAGTTGAGGATCCACCCATAGCACCTGTTTTGCAAACACTAGCTTCACACAAATATTAGTACAATAAAGCAAAAGTGAAGCTATGAACCGATAAAAACTTCCCCCACACTTATTCTTGTCCACACTTGGAAGTGTATAAAGAATATAGGAGTCGGGTACTTCCACGGTTTCTTGTTCCATAACCTGCATAGTATGAGAATCAAGTATCTCTAATGGCGGAAAACCAGAAACAAAGTCATTCAACAATGTTTTCGAAGCACATACATTCAAACCAATAAGAGGTAAAGGAGAAGAAACAATAGGCAAAGGGTTAGATAAACCTTTCACAATCTCTGTATCACGGAATCCTCTTCATCCTTGAAAAACTCAAGCGAATTATTCACCTCTTGTATATCATGGTCCTCTATTAAACCTTGCAACCATTCTTCATCCGTTTCTGCCTTAACCAAAGTCTCGACATAAACATCATCATTATAAACATTCACAAGTTCAATTGGGTCTTCCACAATATTGGTCTTAACGGTCTCATTCTCAACATACTCCTCTTTATTAGACTCACACTTTGTTGCAAAGAAGTTGTGTAACACACTAGTTTCATCATACTCAATTACCTTTTGAATAGGTGGTTGATCATTATAAAGATCAATAATTGAGTCAACTACACTAATGTCATCAAATATCTCCAAAGGTTGGTCCTTTTTAACACATTCATCTTCGTCTTCATCTTCGGACTCACCATAATAAGAATCGCCGCCGTCGGTTTCCCAACCCTTATCACAACGTCGTTTTTAAGTTCCATATGAATGGTCCTACTAATTTCATCGACTAGCTCTTCCGAGGCTCCATCATCTTCCAACTTGTATAATTTCTGCGTAAGTTTCCCGACGTTCACACGCTTACCACCATTGACTACAATATGTTCTCTTTCCCATGACTCTTCCCTTTGAATGGGTAAATGATCATAACTACGATCTAAAGTCGGGTAAGAAGAAATATTCCAAAATTGTTTTGTGCGACGTTCTCTCTATCACGGTCAAGTTGGTCTAGCCTTTGTTGCATGTCTTGTAATCCATTCAAAATCTGCATACAACTCGAATAAAGCCAATTAGATGTAGAATTATCCCACCTAGGTGCTTGACTTACATACCCACTACAAGGTTGTTGTTGGTATGTATGAAAATCACCATAAGGTTCTCTAGGATATGCATCATAGCCAATAAATTGGTTTTGATTGCATCCCATAGATGGTGGGTAATTTTCATAGTGTTGAGGAGGTTGAAAATCATATCCATTGCTCCAATATGCTCCTTCCATAGAAATAAGCACTGAAATAATTCCCAAACCAAGGTTAAAACCCAGAAAATAAGAAAAAATAAAAAATAAAAACTAAATACAAAAATAAGAAACCAAAAACAATTAACAAATCAGCTGCACTCCAGCAGTGGCGCTAAAATTTGACCGGTTGTCAGCCGACACAAATATAATTACACTTTTCTTACTACTCAAAATATAAATATAGCAAGGGCAAGAAAGGATCGATCCCACAGAGAGGTCTAGGTTGTCAAATTGTTTTGGTTCCCTAAGAATAACAGGTAGTTTTGTGATTATAATAAACTAAATAAATATAAAAGCAAAGAAACAAATAAGCAAACAAATAAGATAGAAGAGATATTGGTTAAGGATTTCGTTTCATTCACTAACAGGCTTTTCACAATAACTAGAATTGATATTTAATCTCAACTTTTATCAAAGACCCTAGAATACCTTGATCGCAAGAATATCCCCAAATCTCCTCATGTCATCAACAAACACATTAAAAGATGCGAATATGAATTCTACCTAAAGGAACAACCTAACGTGTAAAAGCACTAATCAAGTTTAATTCCCTAGATGCGTTAAGTTCTATGAAATCAGGCCAATCAAAGCAATCGAACGTGGAAAGCGCACTAATCCGATTTAACAAAGGTTACGATTCACATATGATCATAAGAATATATCACTACAAACTATAATCATATTATGCTACTTGTATCCAAGGAATATCACTTTTAGTATAATAAACCCTAAACTAGCAATAGATGTGATTAGAAGTTCTACCAATTTGCAACTTGACAAAACAATCAATCAATCATAAAACAATATTTTCAGAGAATTGCACACGATATATATGAGACAAAACTAATATATTGAACAAAGAAACATGCTTTGTGAAATCCAACTATTCCATAACCAATAATAAACTTAGGTACTCATATTCATGGAGTTCATCACAAGAAGAAAGAGAAAAGACTTCATGGTTCTAAACCCTAGAATAAAGTAGTAGAGATAATAATAAAACGTTGTAGATCCCCCATAGAAAATAAAAGTCTTCTCTTTATATAGCTCCACTCCTTCCAAAACTAGGTTTTGTCTTCAAAGTCCATTAGTTAGAAATTCACCCGGCCCACCATGGAGAGAAACCCGTGTAGAAATTATGTCCCAAAACGCTCGCCGAAAATCGGATTTAGGCGAATCCTACTAATAGTCGCTAGGAAAATATGTCGGGTGACCGGCAAAGTCAAACCGGCCACCGGGTCAACGGGTCGGATCGGTCAGGGTCAACTCGGGTCAGGACTCGGTCAATCACCGAGTCAGGGAGAGAGTCAGATCAGTCAGGATGAGTCAGCTGGGTGAGTTAGGCAATGATCGAGACCAGTGAGCCATTTGGGGCACGCGAAGGCCAGAGTTGTGATGCACTGTCATTGTGCTTCACCAGCTTAGTCACAGCCATAAGGGCACTGCAACATCCTTCATCAAATCAACATCCCTGTACACAGCATCTCAACTTCCTTCTTCTTACAGCCCTTGTGAGCCATTCTTCATTGCTTCAATCCCAGGCCATCACAAACATCAACCCTAGTATCCTTAGCTGCAATGCAACAAATGCCTGCTCAAGCCTTCAGTTCCCTTGAATATTCAACCACCACCTGCATTGCAAGCCTGAGCTGCTTCCAGGCCATATTCAGCCACTCTATGAGTCCTTCTCTGCACATTCCTTAAAGATTCATCTAAAGATCCGCTTAATCCATTCCTTGATCTTCACGCCTTGCCAACACATCCCTTCGCACTAGCTAGCTCCCTGCAGTTCCTTTGTAATACACAGTTTCAATGCACAAGGTTAGCAACACCATTAAAATGAAGCAACCACAAGCACTCCACCTGCAATTCTGCCATCTCCAGCATCATTACATCTCATTGCCAGCGGCTAGTTGAGCTGATGAAGAACTCCATCTGACCTCCATGAACTCTTCCTTGCCCCCGAATCCGGTGATGCCATCTCCATATTTGCATTTCTTCCACCAGGATAAGCCTAACATCCAGGCTTCAACCTGCAACAGCCTTATACAGCTGCAAATCTCATGAAATCCAACTCAGTCACCAAAATCCATTCATTGCACCATATTCATGTCTATCTTTGTTTGCAGACTTGACTTCCACTCAACCCATTACAAATGCAAGCTCATCGCATCTAGAGCCAGGGCACCATCACACCCAGACTCTCGACTTCACAATACCCTTTACAGCACCACTTCATAACCAGCTGCAACTACCAATCTCACTGTCATCTCTTCCATAGCCAAGCTCATTATCTCCACAAGCATAACCACCCGGCTCAACAGCCCCATTTAGTTTTTATGCCAAACAAATCATCACTATCAACTCCATCCAACCCAGTATAACATAAGCCAAAGACCCAGACTCTAATTCTTCAGCTCCATCGAATCCACCTTTTAGCTGTATCATCATCCGAGCCACATTCCACCATTATCGAACCTCCACGAGTTCAAACGCAGAGACAAAGACAACAAAGAACACCGCCATCTTTGTGTACCAACACCATGACCTGTACTAGTTAACGCCATCATCCCTGCCATGCTACTGCCACACTCCCTTGATGATTCTGCAGCTGCAATAGCCTTGTTCGAGCTTCACCACCACTCCAAAAGCGAGACCAAATTCTCTCCAGTTTCTACCCCATTGCCAAATCGGCCACAGCTCCATCTCCAAAACTCAGTTACCACACTGAACCTTCTATCTGCTTCTTTCAGATGAGTAACATCAATCCCATGTCTCGATTCCAACAAACCCATTCGACCCTTGTATCATCTCAATCTCGGTTGCCATCAGCCTCCAGTTCAAAACGTATTGAATACCAGTGAAGAACAAGCTTGATTCTTCATCCGGGGCAAACTTCAACTCACTCGAACCATCTTTATATTCACAAGATCAACAATTTTCTCGGTTCACTCGAGCCCTAAATTCTTCAAGAACAAAATAACCTAGAACTCATCAATTCAACAACTTCCGATCCTTTCTTCAATCGATTCACACAAATCGAACCATCTTGCTGAATAACCAAACCTTCAAATCATGGTAGCAATCTGATCTCTTCTCTTCATTCTCTGAACAATTTCTGTGTCTCTAACCCTCAGACAAATGCCGCCATGTTTCCCTCAGTTCTGAACTGAAAATGGATTGTAATGGAGAATGATAGTCCCGATCTGGTCTGGGGCTAGGTTAAGAACCAAAATTGATATAGGGCACCCCATTTACGATATGGGCCATCATGAAGTTGTTTGGCTTGTCCAGTTTTAGTACCGACAAACCCAATTGTTGACTTTGCTTACAACTTTCTCACACGGACTCGGAATGGCCTCGTTCTTTCACGATAGCTTCGCCTTTTGCTCCAATTGGGATGATTTCCGCTTCTTTTCCTCCGTGCGACTCAGAGAGTACCTAATAACTCAAAAACACGCATAAAGTACATAATTCACACGAAAAATAGCAAAGAAAGCATAAACTCTATATAGTAAATACGGTGTATTCTACACCTATCATCTACACTGTAGAAATTGAAGATAAACCTCAATTGAGGGAAGAAGAAAACACAACAAATATTCTCTATAACTAGAAAGAGGGAGTACAGACTCGATACATATTAGAGCATCAGAATGTCACATGTGCCAGACGCATACTTAACAAAATACTAACTACACCGAGGGTGCCCTTATACACGGGTGCCCTATAAGACATGGGACATGACAAACGGGTCCTGGAAAAAAATGCATATTATGACCAGCTGTTTAGCGGGTCTTTAAAAAAATTGCATTATATGATCAACTGTTTAGCGGGTCTTTTCTGTCTAGCAGTTTTTTAGAAGACATCTCTATCCATTTGTTTAGTGGATCCATCTATTGTTTTGAGACATTTCTAAACCAATCGTTTAGTGGTTCGTCTCATTGTTTAGCAGACTTCTCTAAACCACTGTTTAGTGGTTCAGTCTTCTTTATTTAGTTTTTGTTTTGCTCGAGGACTAGCAAAATATAAGTGTGGGGGTGTTGATAAGCACGTAAGTGCTAAATTTTATACCCATATTTATATCAGCTAAGACTTGATATTTTGACTAATAACACTTTTTAGTGCTTTTGTAGAAAGTACGGCGCTAATCCGATTACCGGAAAATAATTGTCAAAGTGAGAAACTTAATGGCGTTTGTGACAAAATGACAAAATGTATCCGCCCGGTATTTCCATATATCAAGAAGATGAAAGTCAATTCACGGCTAGGAGAACAACGAGTTGGTGGTACAAAGAATTCCTCTGCTTTCTCAAGCATGTGAAGCCCTTGAGTGGATTAATGGGACGTGTCCTCATTATCACCACTTTCTTTACGAGATTAAAACCATCTTCTTTTCTTTACAAAACGGAGAAGAAATTCTCATTTCTTTTTCGGTTCGTGTTCTTAACAAACGGAGAAGGAACCAATGAAAATGATCACCACTACAGCAAGGCGAGTCTCGACATCTTCATTATCTCTCTGCTGACGGGGTTCAAGATTTCTTACAAACAACAACAAATGGTGGTGTTGATGGTGGTTTTAGCTTAGGGTTAAAATCGTAAAACCTTGCATCCGATGTGACGTCACTCTGCAGGAAACAGAGCCACGTGTGTTAACCTCTCCTTTGGCATATTTATTGAGCCGCAATATACTTACATGAAATTTATCCAGATCGCGAATCCAAGATGTTCAGTAAATTTCGGCGCCTCGCGTATATTCATTTAATATAAGTTCTCTCTGAATGCCTTATATGCTATGTTCTCCATTTGAACTCTTAATGTTGATATGGCATAACGATTTGTGTTCACTCGCAGCAGAGTAGCACGAATCTCCAAGTATCAAGAATAAGATCTCTGCATAAGGTATTCAATCAATAAAAGCATGTCTGCTCTCTGGCAAACGAACTTAAAAGAGCTATGTGTCGACACATAGGAATTCAATCAATCGTCCCGACTAACTTGCGAAGTTAGGGTTTCGCGCCTCGCGCAATATACGGAACCTTTCTTGTCAAAATTAAGCCTAAGCAAACTAAGTAATTAATCCGCCATGGATTAGCGAGGTGCAGAACCTCGCTCAGAATAAAGAAAATAGGAGAGCCGCGGCAAAAGAGGTGTGGCCATGCCCAAGGCCAGCTAGCGCCATTGGACACGCCCGACCCTATTTCCTCGACCAATCGAGACGCTTTAAACTCGCCACACTCTCACCCGAATTATAGTCACGCCTTATGTTTGGCCGCCCCCTCTTTGGGGCTAATAAAGTTGCTCGAACTTGCCACCATACATTAAGGGACAAACGTGATAAGCACGTAAAGTGCTACATTTTGTACCCATATTTATATTAGTAGGACTCGATCTTTTGGCTAATGACACTATTTTAGTGCCTTTGTAGAAAACATGAGCAATTCCGATCCCATTGTTGAAAACAACAAAATGACGAGTTTCTCTGCTTAAGCCGCTGCTGCTCGGGGCACCCAAGGAAGTGAGTTGAAACTTCACTATCCTCGGCCACCACATTACACTGCACGCACCATGCATTCAAGCCCATAACCCAGGATCAGAGAGAGGAATGTGAACCCTATTTGTGGAGTAAAGAAGACAAGTGGCACGTGGCTTTATCGTCACCTCTAGTTCTATGTGAAACTTTCCGTTGCCATCGACATAAATTGGATGTTTCTTTGGAGGAGGCGAGGTTGCGAGAGCTGCCCGAGCCGACAAGAAGAAACGAAGACTAGGGTTTGAAGTTTCATTTCTTGATTTCGTTTTCCTAGTTAGCTTTGATTTTATTTAAATATGTTTATGGCTTTTGAGAAAGCCATGTCTAGCTAGAGCCATGTTATAGGGTTTGGATGGAAGCCAATAAAAATGTATAATCTTCTACAATGATATTTCTAGTATCGATTTGATTGACTAGTAACTTCTCTTCACATAGCTTGGTATTTAATTGCTCATGTGATTCTCTTGATTATTTATGCTTTTGAATTGATATTTCATGCTTCGGTTAAATCCTAGACGTGGTATGCAAGGATAGATAGGTAATGCTTTAGGATCCCTACATAAGAAGCGAAGAAGTTATAGCGGAGAAACTATATTTTATAATTTAACATACAATCTTCCGAGACATGAGATTGATTTGAAAATTTGTCTTGAGTAATAAATAGAGATTAGTAGAAATTATATGATTGAATTGGTGGAAATCGAAAATCCTAATAACCCATTACCCATTTTAGTTACGTCTTTATTATTTATTATTTCATTTCGCTCTCACCGGAAAAATCGTTAAAACATCATCTTGTCGATTAGTTACTTTTGATATTAGTTAGTTGTAGTATTTCACACTCCTCGTGGAAACCATTGTACTTGCCATTGTTCTACTAGTTAGACATAATCGCACTTGCAAGATATTATTGTAGGTTTAGAGCCTACCAAATAATCGGTTGTCGGTAGAGCAAAAATAATTTCACTTTCTTACTTACTAAATATAAATAAAGTACAAGGTAAGGAAGAGTTCATTTCCACAGAAGAGGCAATTGTTGTTATGCGATTTTCGGTTTCTAAGGTAACCAAGGGGGGAATTTTTGTTGTTTTAGCGAAATCGAAGTAAAAATAAAATGAAGCAAAAGCAAAGCAAATAATTGGAATAATCAATAGAGAGAAGATATTGGTCACGGGATAGTATCATTCACAAACATGTATTTTCATCAATGATTAGAATTGGTATTTTAATCTCTCATTTACTAAAAGTCCTAGGATACCTTGATTGCAAGTATATCCAAGTTAATTCCCTCGATTTCATCACAACCACATTAGAAGATGCATATGTGAATTCTTCCTAGAAAGCAACCTAAAGTGTAAAAGCACAATTAGATTTAACTCCCTAAAAGCAATAAGTTCTATGGAATAAGACTAATCAAGGTGTTGATGGTGGATTTTCGTTTAAGGTTAAATTTGTAAAACCGAAAAATTATCAATGGACATCTTGTAAAGATAAAGCCATTTATAAGTGTTGATACTCCTCACTTAATTCACCAAGAATGGAGCATGTAGCAACAATCCCATTCTGTGAATACATGAAATTCCTCCAGGTTGGAGCATGCGGCAACAATCCCATGCTCATTATCAGCCTTGTATTTCCAGTACTCATTATCAGTGTGGCATGACGACTGAGTGTTACTCTTACAAAGTAACACGAACCTACAAGCACTATAATGAAACCATGTACGAAATACCCGTACAGTCGACTCTCGGTGTTATACTAGCCCGATTGAGCCCCTCTCTGTGTTATACTAGCTCGATTGAGCATCCGGACCGACCAGATCAGTCCGGATGATTCGATCGCAGTCATCCAACTCCATAAGCATGATTGGATGACCCCGGATCAATTCCATCACCCCTGCGAGTGCATGGAATACCCAGTGGTCGACCCCACATGGTCGGTTTTGGCCTAGCTTGCCAAGAAACCGCTCATACCAAGCATTATGGACGGAAAACCCTAAATTAGGTTTGCGGCATATTACATGTGTTGCAAAGCGATCTCAACCATCCATCTTCGCGGGTATAGATGGAGGGTAGATGTAGATTCAAAGGGCCCGAGCATGTCAACACGATCACCGTGGGCCCGCCTACACACTTGACCAATCGGTCACAAACCAACCATGTTTGGTCGTGACAAAATTATCGCCCAAACAAGAGATGGCGCACGGCTTTGAAACCCAAAATTAGGGTTTTTAGCATCACGAGCGTCCATCTTCTCTAAGACGAATGGAGGGTCCCAGATTAGATTAAACAGTCCTGGTCCATAACAAAGATGACCACCGTGGACCCATCTACCTCCTCATGTGTTCGGCCAAGGCATACCATGCCTGGTTAATCCAAAACGTGCGCCCAAACTAGCATGGCCACGCCTCCCAAACCACAAACGATCTCGACCACTCAACTTCACGACGATTTGGATGGCTCGAATCACGTTTTAATGGGATATTCAGGTATAGGCGTGAACACCAGCCTACCACCTTCACGCCACGCCAATCGACCAAATCCGACCAAGATTGGTCGTTTTGGAACGCCGCTCAAGAGGGCGGACGAGCGGTCCTGCGGATGGTTTTCTATCGCAAATTGATCCCGACCACTCGATTTCTTAGGATGAATTGAGTGACCCAAATCATACTTTCGTGAGGGAATGGAGTACAGTGCGCTACACCGTCATGCCTCTACACGCATGTATGGTCTACCAGCCCAAAATTGTATCCTATGCTTGGTTTTCAGCCCAGAAGAAGAGTGATGCCCGCGCACCTCTTCAAAACCCTAATTTCATTAACTGGCCGCATGGAGTGTCTCAAAGATCATCTCATCCGTCCAACTTCACCAATTGGTTTATACAACCCCGGTCGAGTTAATTGGTCGAGTGAGGCGTCATTACCCATCACTTTACCACCATGATGCAAAGATCGCATAAAATACACACTGCACTTCACAAGTATCGACTTCCGAATAACGTAGTTATTCAATTCGCATTACATGCTATCTTTCGTGGATCCACGATCCACACATTCAGTGCATATCAATCATGTCACAAACCGGGGGATACATATTGGGGTATTGGTCAGCGGTTTTACAGATGCACCGTGTAACGCGCCATCACAAGAACGTGTTAGGAAGTCATGGGGTTAGAGATGAATAGGAGAAGTGGGCAAGACTGCTCGTGTGGCACCGACGCACAACTCCACTACTCCATCACTCCACTTCCTCCACTTCCCACGAGAGACGTGAATAAGGCTCAACGACTTGTATAAATAGGTTCTCGCCCTATTTCAAACAACGAATACAAGTCCAGACGAGATTTAAACCAAGTGTTAATACAAAACGATTTAAACACCCCGAGCTTGCTTGCATCAATCACAAGCCTGCTCACCTTTCTCACAAGTCATAAGAAAGCCAACACCTTCACAATCTCAACACCTTCTTCGCTTCCTCCCTAAGATCAACCCCATCTCCTTCACTTTGTGACCCAAACAGTCTGGAAACTGCCATTTCTTGGTTTAGGCCTGACTTGCATGCATTGATTCGAATCTACAAGCACTCACCGCAAAGGCATTTGTTTAAGGTTTAAATTCATTCCTCATCCACACCCAAAATTACCAAATTCTCAGGAGTAGTTTTCACCCATAAACAATTGGCGACCACTGGGAGGTTGATCGGTTTGCAAAAAATTGAATTCTCAATTTTTCGATTTTCATCTCACGATGTGATCCTCACCCGAGTCCGCAGGTTGGTTGATATCGTGGGAAGTATAGCTAGAATGTTTGGAGGATGTCTTAGCAAATCAAGCCCGTATCACTGTAGGCGAGCGAGACATTTCGCCTTTTGAATGATATAGAAAGACAATTACAAGAAGGTCGATAGGCATCAACTCATACGGTCAAGAAACGTTGAATCCTTAGTCGAGAGTCACACCTTTACAAGTGGAGAAGCAAAAGAGCACGTAATCGCAATAATCAGGGAAAGATGGACAACATGGTCCAGATCAAACCAACCCACAGAGGAAAAGACTTATCCCAGTACTACAATGTCTCATGATAAAGAAAGGAACTCAGAGCCTATGGAGCCTTGCTAGAGGATTTATATCTCAAAACTCTTGTCGGGTTGGGAAGACCTGTTTCAATCCGCTGTCGGCCTTTCCAACCAATCAAGAAATGCTTGAGGAAGGAGAAATCAATCAGAAATGCATGAATACAGAGGATGGGGAGCGTTTCCATTCGGTCAGCCCCAGTGAAGACATTACGACACCTTCCACATCCCTCTACCTAGGCAAGCGATCCGGGGCAGATATGATGGCACTGAAGTCTTCCAAATTCATCTCCTATTCCACATCAAAGCCACGGAGAGACATCGCAACGCCGCTAACGCAGGAAAATCTAGACACGAGGTACTTCTACACATTTCCCTTCCCAATGAAGAAGATTCTGAGCTACCGGAGACGTGGTAGCGGGAGAGGTGGAGCTACCCCTGCATGGCGTCCACCTACGATCAAGAAGTAATGGACCCGAGGTAATGGTCATTACCACGGCTTCCTTCATCACCTGAATGCAACGCTTGAAGCGCATTGTTCAGAGAAGCTTGGTTCGGAGGGATAGCTACAGAAATTAGTGCGGAGGATTTTCTTAGAGAGGCTACTCGGCTTGATACAAGTGAAGCTTCAAAAGCAAGTAAGTTTTACTCAACAATTTTACAAGAAAGATAGTTTAGAATTCACTGGGACTTAGCATCCCGCACGTGGAGAAAGAGGCTCTGATCAAACGCCATGTTTGTTTCCATTCGTACCTCCCTTTTACATAACATTTGCAATTTCATGTGATCCGTGCAATCATTCATGACCAAGATGCAAATTTCATTTAACATAATCTCTTTCAAAAGGTTGTTCACAAAACTATCTCAAAATAAGCCAATTAATTACCTATTAATTCAAAACCTGGGGAGGTCAAAGAAAATCCTCACTATCACTCAAAAAGAAAAGCATCTAAAAGAAGAGGCAAGTATATAAAGACGAATCCTTCAAGGAAAGTCCTTCAAAGAACAACTCGTCCTTCTCCTTTGGGCAAGAGAGACTTTTATCCTTCAAGCACGCCTGCTTCTCCAGCCTTTAGACAACTTCTCAACCTATTCTTCTCGGCGAGCAACTCTGTAAGGGAATTCATCCTGCATCAAGCTCAATCTTGGAGAACCCTTTGAAGAACCAAGGAGCATTAAAATGTATCACAAGAAACACGTCTCCGATGGCACCTCCAATCTTCAATCATCTCTCGAACTCGTTTCGACTCGCCAGACGCCATCCCATGGATAGAAACTAAAGCTTTGGACGCGGTTGACCAACGCAAGACGACTTTGAGCTTTGTGGTGGTAACAATATGGCCATGCTTCTCCCATATATCATTTGTACAACTCTCTTCAATCAACCCGCATGTCAATCCACCAACCAACACATGGCCCGGATAAGGGATAGTAAAGGAGGATCGAACAAACACCTGGTGTCGCATCACCTGTAATTCACCAACCACAGAGCCTTGTCACTGCAGAGGCCTTTCTGGAGAGTCACCACAATAGCCATATTGACCTGAACATTCAGACTGATTTCAAGGGGGAGCCGCCTCAACTATAAAGCAGTGACCGCTCTTATATTCCTTCCGCATCTATTTCGCTCCGGGTGCTAATTTCCATCACGACCCCGTCAACAAGATCACTAAGGGAAACGCCTTGTTCAACCGAGCTTGCATCATCTCGTCATGGTCTAGGAAAGGAGCTGGTTTCACCACTGCATTTCTCAAGATAAAGATCAGTGTTACCAGACTCCCCGAGGATGGCCGCCGACTTTCTCAACATGAAGCCCAACATTACTCGATTTCTCATTCTCGAATATGCGTCAACCTTGTGAAGACATTCTCTTCAAATTCCCCGATTTCAAGCAAGGATCGCTTAAGAAGAATTTACACTGGAGGAATGAAGAAATCAACAGAAAGAGATTTAAATACCCGATATGGAAGAATTAAGGATCACCTAATCGATGCTTGCCTCTTAGATCTCTCCCTCCCGGGACCCAATCCCGTCCGGGTCCGCTTTGGCTTGAAGTGTGGCTTTAACTGAAATGCTTCTTTCAAAGCGTCAAGATGGTTCACCACTTGGAATTATTACAATACTCTCCAGAATTCTCGAAAATCAAGCAGTTGCCTCTCCAAAATTCCTTGTACTTATTTCGATTTATCACCGAAGTTTCTCCTAATAGCTGGAAGCTGGAAGGCTCACCCGCTCTAAAACATGCCAAAGGCAGTTAAGAATATTCAGAGAGATTCTTTCTAACTTGCAGAACGAATAAATGGGACACCCGATCAAATCCCATTTGCTTAGCAGCTCATCAATATCAGACGGAGTCACTTAAAATTCTCCGTTAAATAGAGACGGACATATCCTCGGAATGTACCACAGTAAATAAGTTCTCGGATTTCATAGTTTAGACATCGGACATAACAACACAAAGATCGGGGACCGCTGAAGCGATAGCAAAAGTCTTTGGCTGAACAATGGAAGGGTAGATTGGCCCCCATGGACGGAAATCCTGAGTAAGACACATTGTCAAATATGTCCACAATTCTCGCGTAGAAGCCTGGGACGCCTCTTATTCCAATGAGTATTCTCGAGCCACCATACAAGTTGTTGAGGAATTTGCAGAACAGGAGCATAGCTTTTGAAGTGTTCCCATAAGAGCGCTCAAGAAAAGCGAAGTGAACGTGCGACTCCACCTTCTTGTACCCGTTAGAAACATGCATGTCCATTGCTAAAGCGCCCGGATGAGAATACAAAGGATCCAAGGAACAATGCACCTAGAGGAAGAACTTCACCCTTCGCCACCCTTATAGCAATCTTAACAAGGTCACTTCTAACAGTCCTCTTTCCAGTAACCATCATCAATACATCCCTGGATAGCCATAAAGACAGAATAATCACACCCAGCTCATTTTCCAACTCTTGATCCGCTCTGGGTGCAGAGACCAATTACACCCGACACCCACCGGGTGTAAAAGCATCTCGCATCTTTTTCTCTTCCTTGTCCGCATCGTCGAATTCACACTTTTGAAGTATAGCACCATAGTTACTTTGTTCCGTATCGCAGAGCTCGTCGTAAGAGAGACTTCAAAGAAACAGTAAAGTTCATTAATGCCAGCCACACTCTCCAAAGTAATAGTCATCTCTCCCCCATCTAGATATGGTGTATGAGTAGAAATACGCCACCGAGAAATGAAGGTAATCAAACCCGGTGTCTTTCCTAATTTCGAGAGAGTGATGCCATGACCGCATTGAAGATTTGCGCTTGGTCAAATTGTCCTTAATGCCCTTATTACTCAACATGCGTCTCATCCATCCTTCGTAAGAACCTGAAGTGGAAGTATGGCAAGTCTTGAAGTCATTATGAGAAGGCGGATATTCGTTTCTCCAGGAGACAAAATCTCATCACAAGTGTCAAGAAGAGAATGGATCAAAGCTTCCATATTTTTTGAATCGGAAAGCAAGACTATCTTTTGAGAAGGATGTTTCCTAATGTTTGGAAAAGGCGAGGTGAATAATTCATCATCGATGTTCAGAGCATATCTTTTGAAGTCGTCAACGCTTCTTGACTTGGCACCTGACCAAGTATCTCCGTAAGACATCTCAACAGTGATTCTTTTCTTCCACAATGAAATAAAGATGGAGTTAGAACTTGTATGAAAGAACACTTAGAGATGTAGTCACACATAAAGCAAGACACAACTCACATCTGTAGACACACAATGGCTTGCTTCAAACACCATTCAAGTCCCAGACAAATTTCTTATCTATTGGTTTCAAGTCTGTACAAATTGATCCGGGTATTGGTTTCAAGTCTCATACGAATTTCGAGCCTGGTATTGATTTCAGTCTGCATTCAAGCTTCAAGTCTGGGTACAAATTTCAGCCTCTGTATTGGTTTCAAGTCCGTACAAGTTTTTTCCATCAAGCATATGCACGTTCAGATCAAACGCACAAGGTGGGGCTACATTCAGCGGCATGTATTACAACACGGTCTTCTCATGATCGTGGGAATTATGTTTACGAAAATTCAAGCCAAGGTCTCTTCCCAAGCTACAATCTAAGAAGCTAGTTTTGCATGCAATGCGGAAAGAAGCAAAAACAACATGGATTCACTGTTGTTTTACCAAGCAACTTTAGAAAATATTGACGATCAACCTTGGTGGAAAAAACTAAGCATATGCATGTCTTACAAAAGGTGTTTACCTAACAAACTAGGTTTTACCTTTGAAAAAAACAAAAACTCTACTCGAACGGGCGGACGGGCACAAGACTTACGGAAGAACTCCGTCAACCAACGAGCCGCAGAGAGCGGTGGTCACGACGGGAGTCGTCAAACAAAACAAAAAGAGAATTGCGAGAAAAATAAAAGGGGGTTTGGCCTCTTTTATAGACAAAAATTAGAAGAATCCCAATAGAACAAGGATACCTCTTCCGGGATTCCTTTTCGATTCAAATACCCAAAGAAAGGAAGCGGGTCCCACCGAAGGATTCCATACAAGCATGATATGCGGCAATTATGGCTTGGCCAACACTCTTAAGGTAAACTCCTTTATCCTGTCTTTCTCACATATGTACGTCACCATCTCATGCCTACCACACAATAGTGTAACCATTATGTGCTAAGAAAGTGTGGGACTTAATGTTGATGGTGGATTTTCATTTAAGGTTAAATTTGTAAAAACCGAAAAATTATCACAACGACATCTTGTAAAAGATAAAGCCATTTATAAGTGTTGGATACTCCCTCACTTAATTCACCAAGAATGGAGCATGTAGCAACAATCCCATTTCGTGAATACATGAAATTCCTCAGTGTTGGAGCATGTGGCAACAATCCCTTTCGTGAATTTCATATCGGCCTTGTATTTCCGGTACTCATTATCGGTGTGGCATGACGACTCGAGTGTTACTCTTACAAAGTAACACGAACCTCACACTATAATGAAACCATGTGATTTAATACCAAGATTGTGTCGACTCTCGGTGTGTTATACTATCCCGATCGAAGCCCTCTCGGTGTTATACTAGCCGAGTCAGCATCCGGATCGGACTCAGACGGGGTCCGGGATATGGATCGATCCAGTCATCCAACTCCATAAGCATGATTGGATGACCCAGGATCAATTCCATCACCCCAAGCAGTAATGGAATACCCACGACCGGCCCGCATGGTCGGTCATTGGCCTAGCTTGCCAAGAAACTGCTCATACCAAGCATTATGGACTAAAACCCTAAATTAGGGTTTTTCATATTACATGTGTTGCAAAGCGGCCTCAACCATCCATCTTCAGGTATAGTGGAGGGTGTAGATGTAGATTCAAAGGGCCTGCAGCATGTCAACACGATCACCGTGGCCCGCCTACACACTCTGACCAATCGGTCCAAAACCAACCATGTTTGGTCGTGACAAAATTGTCGCCCAAACAAGAGATGGCGACGCTTTGAAACCCAAAATTAGGGGTTTTGAGCATCACGAGCTGTCCATCTTCTCGAAGACACGAATGGAGGGTCCTGTGATTAGATTAAACAGTCCCAGGTCATACCAAAGATGACCACCGTGGATCCATCTACCTCCTCATGTGTTCGGCCAAGGCATACCATGCTCTGTTAATCCAAAACGTGCGCCCAAACTAGCATGGCCACGCTCCCAAACGACAACCGATCTCGACCGCTCAACTTCGCTGGATTTATTTGATGGCTCGGATCACGTTTTTAATGGGATATTCGTATATGCGTGAAAACCAGCCTACCACCTTCACGCCCGGCCAATCGATCAAGTCCGTCCAAGATTGTTCATCTTGAACGCGCGCCCGAAAGAGGGCGTGACGAGCGGCTTCTCTGGGGCATTGGTTTTCTATCGCAAATTGATTCCACCACTCGATTTCACTGGATGAATCAGTGACCCAGATCATACTTTCGTGAGGGAATGGAGTACTGTGCGCTACACCGCCATGCCGTCTACACGCAGCGGTGGGTCGGCCGGCCAAAATTGTATCGCATGCTTCGTTTCATTAAGCCGAAGAGTGATGCCTCGCGCACCTCTTCAAAAACCCTAATTTCATTAACGGCGCAGATGAGTGTCTCAAAGATCATCTCATCCGTCCAACTTCACCAGCCTTGGTTATACAACCTCGGGTCGAGTTAATTGGCCGCGTGAGGCGTCATTACCCATCACTTTACCACACCATGATGCGCACTCGCATAAAATACACACGGTACTTCACAAGTATCGACTTCCGAATAACGTAGTTATTCAATTCAAGATTACATGCTATCTTTCGTGGATCCACGATCCACACATTCCGACATCAATCATGTCACAAATCTGGGGGATACATATCGGGGTATTGTCCGGCGGTTTATAAAGATGCGCGGCAACGCGCCATCACAAGAACGTGTTAGGAAGTCATGGACTGCTAGAGATGAACAGAGAAGTGGGCAAGACCGGTCGGTGGCACCGACGCACAACTCCACTACTCCATCACTCCACTTCCCACGAGAGACGTGAATAAGGCTCAATGACTTGTATAAATAGGTTCTCCGCTTCTATTTCAAACAACGAAGACAAGTCCAGACGAGACGAAACCAAGTGTTAATACAAAACGTATTTAAACACCCGTGAGCTTTCTTGCATCAATCACAAGCCTGTTCACCTTCATACAAGTCATAAGAAAGCCAACACCTTCACAATCTCAACACCTTCTTCGCTTCCTCCCTAAGATCAACCCCATCTCCTTTTTTTCACCGAAACAAGTCCTGAACTACCATTTCTTGGTTTAGGCCGGACTTGCACAGATTGATCTCTCGATCTACAAGCACTCACCGCGCAGTGCATTTGTTTAAGGTTTAAATTCATTCCTCATACACACCCCAAATTACCAAATTCTGCAGGAGTAGTTTTCACCCATAAACACAAGGAAATCAAACGTGTAAAAGCACTAATTCAATTTAACCAAGGTTATGATTCATATGTGATTATAAAAATGTATCACTACAAGTAATAACCACACTATGCTACTTAGAATCAGGGATAAACAACTATTTCGTATTAAAAACCCTAATCTAGCAATAGAGGTGAATATAAATCGGATTGATTCCGGACTCAACCAATCAAACAATCAAATCATATGACAATATTAATAATGAATCATAAACAATAAAGTATTGAGACAAAACTAATTCATTGAATCATATAACATGTTGTGAAATCCACTTTATCCCATAACCAATAATAATTGTTTAGCTACTCATAGCTATAAAGTTCATCATAAAAATATTAATTGAAAAGAAGAAGATGAACAAAAGCAAACCCTAGAAGCGTAAACAAAAGCGGCTCTCTCCAAGTTCCAAGTAGAAAAATACGTGATCCTAAAGTTCTAGAAACTTTCTCCTTTTGTAGCTTTTCTCCAACTTCCAAAACTAGATCTTCATAGCCCAAATCACATGTGGTCCACCAATCCCATGTGTGTGCAAATACCCATATAGAAAATATACCCCAAAAGTGATCGCCGGAAATCTGGTATTATGGCCGGAAATTGGCCGGAAAATAGCTCAGGTCGGAAAAGTTAATCCGGTCACCAGTCAACGATTCAAATCGTCCAGGTCAACTCAGTCAAGTCACTGAGTCAAACCGGGTCAAGCACTGAGTCAGATAACTCAACTCACTGATGTCATCGAGTGAATCAGCTAGTGCCAGTAAGATTGAGTCAGGTCTGAGTTAGGGCTAACTCAACTGACTTGTTCTAGGCCACAACCATTTCGCATAGGCTAGGGCTTTGCTGCATAATGATCGCGCATCAGAACTTCATTCCAGCCAAGATGGCGTTGCATCCTTTACTTCTGTTCAGTTGTAACATCATCTCCAGCTCAACCCAATTCTTATGCAATATCACATCCACCAGTCCTATCTCAAATTCACTGCAATCTCATCTACTGCTCAGCTCTTGAGTTTTCTGCAACAATCAACCTTTGTACCCATCACCAAATCCTCTGCCTCTTCCTATAGCTTCATTTGCAGCTGCAATGTAACATGCCTGCAACACTCGTTTCCGCGACTCAGCCAACATCACTTCACTGCCAACCCATAACATCAGCTACAATTCCTTCTTCTCAGCCTCAAAACCACATCTCTGCCCTGAACTTGTCCCTGTAAAATCCCATCATTGCAGCATCACCTGCACTGCAATACACAGCACACATACCTCCATTTATTGGTTTTAACTCAATTATAACCACCAGAAACTATCATTCTCAATGCACATCTCCTCTGCCATCAGACTTATCACCTCTTCTTGTTGCTCACAGCATCACCTTACCACTTCCTTGAACCCACAACAACAAACAAACCAAAATATCAAGCTCAGGCCATCTTAAACTCCAATCTCTCCCTGTAACTCATATCAGTTCAACACCATTGTCACACCCATTATCTCAAGCTTGCACCTTCCTGAAGCTAAGTATCACCACCAACAAAATCACGACATACTGCGAAGCCATCTCCTCATCTCAGCTGTTCCACCTCCATCGGTGCATCATCTACTCTTGCACACTGCACCTGCCAAGTCTAAATCATGCCCTGTAACAATTCCATCTTCTTGTTTTCTATTCAAACCCCATGTGCTTCTCTACTTCTCAAATTCAACCACCAACATCATCAACCATCTCAGTTATTTTCTCTTGCTTCATCAGTAGAATACCCACACAATCACCACCATTGCCTTCACTGCACTTTGTTTCACTAGTTCCATTTTCTTTATGTCTCAGCTGCTCACAACACCCTGTCATAGATCATCACCACAATGAACAACAACCATTTCACCAGCAACTTATCTCACTTCCTTCCTTGATTTCCAGCTGATTCTAAATCTCCAGTTGCAAAACCCTAACTCAATAACATCTTCTCTGTAGTTGCAGGAAATCCTACACTACACCCCTCACAAGAATATACACAATTAAGCCATTTTAAGATGAACAATTATAATTCTTATTTACTAAATTCTTGAAAGTTTACAATATGAAATAGAAATGAGCTAAAGAATTACAATCACTCTAAACTTTCTCTCTCTTAATGACTTGCCCAACACTCAAAAAAGAAGGGAACATTATCTATATACCCCTACTATGAGACCCCTTGCAAAATACCCTTATGAACTTTACAAATACCCCTAAGCCTAATACATTACTAAAATACCCTCATTTATATAGTGTATATACAAAACCACTAACCACTATTAAAAAAAAAAAAAAAAAAAAAAAAGACTACATCTATTGTTCACCGCTTTCAACCACCACCGCCGCCAACCACCACCACCGCCGCCAACCACCACCACCGACGACCACCACCGCCAACCACCACCACCACCGCTAACCACCACTATCATGTGGCCACCGCCGCCGCCAACCACCACCACCGCCAACCACCATCACCGCCGCCAACCACCGTCGCCGCCAAACCACCACCGCCAACCACCACTACCATGTGGAGTCAACTTGCTGAAGTTGTGTCCATATAGGAGGAAACTAGCTCAAGTTGTCTCCAATAAATAATGCCATATCGGAGGCAACTAGTTCAAGTTGTCTCCAAAAGTGGAGGCAACCAGCTTAAGTTGTCTCCAATAAATAGTAGTCTGAGGAATAAGTTGCAAAACAAAATGGAGGCAACTAGCTCAAGTTGTCCTCAAAAGTGAAGGCAACTAGCACAAAGTTGTCTTCAAAAGTGAAAGCAACTAGCCCAAGTTGTCTCCAAATATGGAGGCAACTAGCAGAAAGTTGTCTCCAAATATGGAGGCAACTAGCACAAGTTGTCTCAATTTGGAGGAAACTAGCAGGTTGGGTCCAACGACATGAAGTTATGTTCAAGCAATACATTCCTTGAACCACTATTAGCCAACTACACATTTTCTTCAAGTGCACAACCGCAACACATACACAAGTCGCAACACAATCCTTGGTCGCAACACAATTAAGCCTCCACTCCACCAAAGACTATAACCTCAAATCTCCAGCCTTCGCAACAACATCAGCCTAAAATTCTATCTTCTGCATCTCATTGTAACCACAATACAACAACAATTCCTTGCAGCAACTCCACCACTACAAAGTACAAACAATAATGTTAACTCCTAAGATACATATATCCTTACAAACTCAATTTTTGATATTCAAAGCCACCAACAACTTCATCTTATTGCAACAACATATTCATAACCATTATTTCAGCTTCACCTCAACCGCAACACCGCATAAATGCACCAGCTCCAACATCACTCCACAATCCACCTCGTTATTTCCAGCCAACACACAAACCCGCACATCATATCCGACAACACCTGTCCACCTTATCCCAACAAACCGCACCACCGGTCCCACATTTCATTTGAATATTGTCACACAACTGCAAAGACCATATTCAACCACCAAAGTGACAACCACCTGCAGTTGCATCTTCACCAGACAACCATCTTCTGCACTTTCATAAACCATACCTGACAAGCAACATAATTCCATTTCTAACTCTTGCAACAAAGACCAACCCATTTCTTCATACATCTACCGAGATCCATAACTCCATCTTGTAGATCCTCCGCAATTTCATACATACCTAGACATCTATAACATCAAAACACTAATTTCTCCTAGGGTCCTGGGCCACCAATTCCACCGTTATATGCTCCAACCTTAAGCTTCACAATTACATCCACTAAAACAACACCTCAATTCCAGCTTTCCACTGCTCAATTCAATTTTCTTCTCGCATCATAATTCAACCCTAGATATTCATAAATTGAATTCCATTTCTAACAAAGCAACCGGCACCATCTTTTCCATGAGCTCAAACAACAACTCCAACCCTGGTTCCATTACCATCACAGATTCGCAATTTCCTCTCTTCATCGATTCCCGACCACAATCTCAGATCCCTTTCATCAACAACGAGACTCAATCATCAGAACCCATCTTAAAAACAAACCTAAACCAAAAATTACCGAAATTGAAATCTAAAATCAGATCCATCTCCTAAATCTTCAACTCGATATTAATTTCTGCATCTCCTAAATAAATTCGGTGATAAACAAGTTTAAATTAAGAAGAAGAACATTTAATTTTGATCCGATGGAATTTGGTAATGAATAAACCATTTCAACAAGATCAATTCCATTACCTCCTCCACTTTCGGATCCATGTCCTTCTCTTAATCTCCACAAAACCCAATCTCTCAAATCCGTCAAAATTATCACCAGATTTTTCAACTGATTTATCGAAATGCAAACCCTAGCTTCTTCTCGATCTCTGTCATCAAATGAGCTAAGAGTTAGTTGCAAATCGGAATGGATCTACATTTTTGATGCTCGAGATTACATTTTGGAGAATAGTTTTTCACTGAGATGGTGATGATGGAGACGATGGTGGTGTTTGTGATGTTGGTTGAGGTGGCGACGGAGATGGTGGTGGCGATGGATATGGTGGTGGCGACGGAGAAGAAGAAGAAATAAAGAAGAAGTTAAGAGTATAAGTGTTAAAGGTTAAAAATGGAATTATGTTATTTATTTTTCTTTTAATAATTTCACTTCTGCCATTAGGGGTATTTGTAAAGACTCATAAGGGTGTTTGTGCATGACCCATGGATAGTAGGGGCATAAATAACATTCCCACAAAAAAGAACCTCCTCTACGATAGGCCTACTTGGCTCCTTATATAGGGTATTAGATGATGGATGACAGCTAAGTTGTCCTTTATTTTCGGGAATGACTTGCGAAATATCGCAAGTGTACAAATATGTAATCTCGCAACACTCTTAAATCTCGCTAGATCTTCACATCTTTCTCGTGTTTTGGCTATCGTCATCCATTGCGTCATTTATATTACTCGCCTGCGATATCTTCGCAACACTATCGTTTGTTGATTTCGCGATGTATCGATGTTGCGATATTTCGATCCTACATCTTGCCTCTTCTCATGTCTTCTCTGCGAAGAAGAGAATGTCATGAGAATCGATATTTCTTGAAATGCCGCAATTTGTTCATCTTTATCTCGTATTTGATATGACCTCGTAATTTTGCCGAACAGAATTTATTACACGTGTTTTTTCTTCCATTCTTTTCTTGACACGTCTCTTTCACCCGTTTTTTCTTGACCATTTACGTCTCCTCTCGCATTAAATGCATTTATTTTCTCGAGAACTCTTCTCTATATATAGTTTTCTCACCCTCCTCTTTTTCTTTTTTACTCTCTCTCTGCAATTTATCTTCAACTTCCCTCCGTAATTTACGTTTTCATATCAGTAAATCTTCCTTTTCTTCTTTCTCTCGATCTTCAACTTTCTATTCATTCCCATATTCTCTAAATGGCACCACCAGGTCGTAGATACGAAACTCTTTTGGGTGATGTTCAAAAGGGTTTACAAGAGAAAGGTTTCACGTTATCCACTATTCCCAATCAAGAAACTTCATCCGTTCTCTCTGCAAAACTATTTTCTGATCATCATTGTGATGATCAAAAGATCATAATCTCACTAGGTCAAATCCTCGCAGGTCTTCCCATTCCTCTCTACGATCCTGAATTTTCCTTGTTCTATGAAATTCTTGCTCATGAGAAGTTCTCGCGAGCTGTCTATCAACTAAGTGGAGATTGTATCCGCTTAATGTTTGAATTCGCCAATCGTGGCGCTGGCAAGGGATATCTTTACCCCGACACGGTCAAAGATCCTAAATTCGCAGACTTAGAAATAATTGCTGACCATTATTCAGTAGAAAACTTCTTTGAAAATTATGAAGTGATAAATATGAAGAACGATAGGTCTCATTTGGGGTGCTCGGTTGAAGAGAAAAGAGAACATTCCCAGTGACAAGCTACTTATGCAAGATATTGGTTGGCACTCAGGCAAGAACAATGTTCCTCGCTACTCCAAAGACGACAAGTGGTGTGTATTTCCACTATTTTTGAATGGACCTTACATTTCAGGTTCAAATATTCTTCCTGCGAATCTCGCCAATTATCAGCCTTGGGTATTTAACTGGCCTGGGAAAGCAAAAGAGGTATATTTCCTAATTTTCATTCGATTTGCGATACTTCCTTCCTTTTGTATCTATTAATCTTGCGAAATTTTCAGATTACCAAACCGAGAAAAAGTTATGAAAGACGTCCCAAGGCGAGTACTGCAATACTCTAATCAATCACGGATGAAGTAAGAAATATTTTCTTTTGCTATTTTTAACAATATTGTTGCCTCTATTTCTTATCTTCATTCGTGTGTGTAGATTGGTTTTGAAGTTACCGAAGAAGGAGAAACTCCTGAAGCTGCGAGGGCCAAAGGAAAAGGTAAAACTCATCTTCGCAAGGGGAAATCCACTGCTCCACTTTCTAAAAAACAGAAGATTCACTCTTCTCCCCGTTCAAGCCCTCTATCCAATGAGAATTCTGATGAGGATAATAACGATGTGGACACTTCTTTCGCAAAGGAGGATCAACCCACTGAATCCCCTATGGAACAGCTATCTAATATCTTCTCAGACTCCATGCAAGGAATTGGAGATAATCGCCTTTCTAGTACATGCGAAGCTCTCGCAAATATATGTGATGCTACCTTGCTAGAGGGTAACGATCTCTCCAAGGGGTTTCTAGATCTGTGACTCCCAGCTTTTTAAATGCACTTGGTGCCTTGGTATGTCTAAATTTTCTATTTTCTCATAACTTTAATTTTAAATCATATCTTGACAATTTCTTTATCTTTCTTTGTAGACTGGGAGAGCTTCCTTTGCTGTTGCCTCAGATCTTGAGAAAAGATGCAACACTCAATTGAAGAAAAATCTTCAACTTCGCAAAAAGAACGAAGAATTAGAAACTGAAACTGCGACATTTCGCGAGAAGAGTGAAAATGAGGCTACCGCTCTTCGCGAAAAAAATTCAACAACTGGAAGCTGAATCTTCTACTCAGAAGAATAAAATATCTACCCTTCAAAGTGCTAATCAGCAACTTTATGGTATAAAATTCTTCTCTTTTCCTTGTTTTTATGCTGTCATTTATTTTTCTCTATCTGACTTATCATTTTCGCAGACATTTATAATCTTTCTGACGAAGCCATCCTTCTCCATTCATTTCTTGAGCCTATGGATAATGATACTCTTCTCGCTCATCTCAACGAATCTTTAAGTAGTTCATCAAACAAAATTAACTCTCTTCCATTAAATGAACTCCAAACCAAATTTTATCTCTTAGAAATCGAACATAGATCTAGTTTAGGTTTAGCCAACTGATTTAAACGTCTATATCTTAGTTCCCATGAGAAAACTAATATTTTAAGGAAGAAAATTAGTAGCCTTATAGATGACAAGGATCGCATTGCTAATCAAGGTGCCCAGGCGTTAGCGAGATTCCAAAAAACTCTTCTTGAAGTTCAGATTTAACGGGATGAGTCTCTTCGCCAAAATGCTATACTTAGCGAGAGAGAAAATCAAATTGCTCCCTTCTTGTCATAAACAGTTGATGATGAATTCGCTTTGGCTGCGAAAGTTTTAGATAATGCCGAAATGACTTAGGTGTTAACGTTAGCCTTCACAATGAGCACACTGCCTTGGTTAAAGATATGATCTCTGAAAGAGAAGGTTGTTAACTATTCTTCTTTATTTTACCGCTTTCTTCTTGTGTAATTATGTCAAGTTGTTAATTCATTGTCATATTTTCGAAGTGTTTGAGAAAAGATTTCGAAAAGAATTGAAGAACTTGAATCCAGAAAGAACAACTCGCAAAGGATTTCTCTTCGCAAGGACAAGTATTCCAAGTTGAAGAAACTACAACAATCAACTGTGGAGAATTTCAATAATGATGCTGTCCTCTTTCGCAATCAAACTATTAGGATAGTCTGCGATGACCACAATATCCCTCTTTCTTCATATCCTTGTCTTCTTGATGAGATTCCGAAAATATGCCTTGCTCGGATATCTCCGATAGTGATGCTAGCGAAGAACTGAGTCCAAGGAAGAGGCGATGAAATAGAAGGATCTAACGAAGAAGAAGAATCAACAAAGAAATAACTCCATTTTTTTTCTTTTTCTTCTTGTAATATCTGTATATTTATCCTTTTAATCTTCCATTTCTGTAATCTCTTACTGTAAATTTCTTGGATCTTCAAGCACAAATTCTACTTTTGTTATCCTTTTTCGCACATGTTAGAAAAGCAATTCTTTCTTGCAAAACAGTTAATCAGTATTATGAGTTCGTAAATCTATCATATGAAAATAAATAACAAGTTTTTATCCTATTCATTCCAATACTTTCCTTTGTTATCTGTTTTCAAATGAGAGATTAAGTCGATAACGTTTAAGTAATAATATGCCTCGGGTTTTCGCAACTCGTTGTTGCTAAGTTCTCGAGAGCAAATGTTTCTGGTTGTTTAGTGTATATATTCGCAAACTTATTTGTTTGCATATAATCATTTTCGCAAGCTTATTTGCTTACTCATTTTTTGTGTGGTCTTATTTTGCCTTCCTAGTTAAAGGTCTTATTGTGCCACCCCTCATCATAGCGACAAAATCGCATGACGTATTTATATTTTCATGTAATGACCCATTGATCTTGCCTTATCGTTTTCTTAGTATTATTGCCTCATCAGGATGTTTTCGTTGCGATAATATGACAGGCCTAAAAGTTCTTGCGAACTTGAAGCCCCATGACATTGCCGGAATCTGCTGACGAAATCGCAGACGTCTTTACACTTTCATGTAAGGACCCATTGATCTCGTCTTACCCTCGTGTTAGTATTATTGCCTCTTCAAAGATCATCGCACAAATATGACAAGCCCTAAATTTTCTTGCGAAAATAAAGCCTCATGACATTAGCGTCTTAAGACACTTATAAACTCCCTAATGGAGGGTGCCGCCTTATCATCTCCCTGGTTGCCCCTTCAAGGAGGCGTACATCGTCCATACAAGACTAGCTCCTCCCATCCGGTCTTAACAACAACCAGTTGTTTTCGCAGCCTCTTATCCCTTATACCTATAGGGCTTATGGTTACGAGACTGCACCCTAAGTGGAGTTTTTCGGGCCGAGTGCAGCATGTGCCAAGACTTGCCAAGAATGGACGAGACACTTCAAATGCCCGGGCACTCTTGGATCAACCGTGTACCTCGGCGCCTTGAGCATACACCGACTCTTAGAAGAAACCCTCGGGCCCAACCGAGGCATAACCTTACATATATAGTTGGAAATCCAAGGTATCTCTCCGGATGGGCTTTATTGACCCCAAATCTCCATGACTCAGTTCCGGGGGTGTAACCTTTTCTCGAGCCATGTCAAGAGATACCCCTTATATGACGCACTTTAGGTCTTACATTTGCCTCTTGCGAAATATCATTCGCGAACTAGGGTGTACGCCATAAAGGTTCGTCTCATTCGTATAAATCACACATTTTTTGATTATCTCTTGTTATTTTTTTGCGAAATATCGCATAGTCTTGCTTTGTTTGTTGTAATCTTGTTGTAATTCTCTAATCAAATTTTCATATATTCTGGATCGCGAGATTCTCGCTTACTCCTTTTTCAATTGCCATATTCTTTCTGCTTTTGATATGTCTTTGTTACTCAAAATTCAAATCTTTTTTTTTTTTTTTTGAACATCATCGCAAACCTAAAATCAATTATTCACTTCTTACATCTCTTACTTCCGTTGCTCTCTGTTTCTTCATCATTCAAATTTCCTAATACTGCCTTCCCTTCTGCGAAATCACCATCATGTCCAACTTTCTTCAGGCATTTGTTTCGCAACCTACTTTCTTCTCTCATTTCTATGGCGTCCACCATCAGCCTTTCCTTCTTTGTTCTTCTTTTATATTTTGCTTCCAGCTTTTTCTTATGTGCGACTCTCTTTCTCGCAAGTCTCTACATCAACTTCATAGCATTTTTGTCCCTCAATCCAGTCTCCTTTTATAACTCCAACACCACTGGGATGAGGAAATTTGATGCACTGGTGATAAGTCGATGCTACACCCAAAATCTCATGCAGCCAAGGTCGCCCGATCAATGCATTATAAGGGGATTCCACATCGACTATACAGAACAAAATTTCAGTTGCTAACCCTTTCAATGGTATTCTCATATGAATTTCTCCTTTAGGTTTGTTAGCTGTACCGTTGAAACCATAAATCTTATATGTTGATGGTATCAGTTCGTCATCCTTCCCTCCCATAGTTTTGTAAGTATGGTAAAAAAGGATGTTTACTGAACTTCCAGTATCAATTAAGATTCTATTGATCGCCCAAGAATTTTCTGCTTCATCATCTTCATCCTCATTGGGTTTGGGTTAATCTCCAGCTTTACCACTAATGGATTGTCATGCATCTGTCCATTATCTGTACCTCCTGCGGTAGAAATAAATAATCGCATTTTCCATTCGTTTAATGGCGATGTCTTCGCGATGTTCATTACTTCTCTATTATCGCATATCTTGCGAAAACCCTGCGAGAACGCTATCATGAAAGTCTTCAATTGTCCTGTACGAATGTATAATGGAGTTGCAAAATAAGTTTTTGGCTTTCGCTCCAACTTCTACTACAAATGTTTCTTTCCCTTTTGTTGTGTTTACTCTGTGAATTTCTGGCGGTGGTGGTAACGGTTGAGCCTTCTCTTCACATTTTAAGAAATGATTTAGCTTCCCTTGGTCTATCATTCTGAGGATGATTCTTTTTATATTTCTGCAATCATTTGTTAAGTGTCCATGAAAATGGTGGCAGGAACAGAATTCATGACTTCTGTCACCCGGAGGCGGTTCATTCCCCATATTCCATGGTGCAGGTATGTTTTCATTAGGATTATAGCTTCCCATATTTTCTCCACACTTGCATTCAATGGGGGCATCTTGATTTCTTCCCATACTACTTTATGACTTCGCTGCCCTTTATGATAATTCTGCCTCTGGCCTCCATAAGTTTCTTGTGGCTGATTGAATCTTTGAATTTTGTTGTTTCCGCCACGGTTATAAAAGTTTCTCTCTCTTTCAAATTCTTCCTGATCACGACTTCCCATGGCTACTAACTTTTGTTGACAATCACCCATTATTATTTCTTGTTGACTCTGCGAGGTGCTCGCCACTGTGTTTATCAATTTAGGTAACAAACTTGCATTCGTATTCTAGACTCTTGAACTTGTATTCGCAAGCAGGTGTGATTCCATCTCATTTTGTTTTTCCTCAGAGCAATGTATTCCTCAAAGTTCTCATAATTCAGGTGTTGTGATTGTATTATTGATTCTGAAAACTTGAATATATAACAGATTGGTTGCGAACATAGCGTTAATGAATGATAGAATAAGATATCTCTCATCCACACGTCTAGCCATTTCGCTGCACATTGTCTTCCATCTCACGGTTAAATGCTTCAAGCTTTCTCCAACCCTTTGTTTTAACCCAAATACATATTCAATACCAGGTCGCGAGGAATTGTTACTTATGTATGCCCCTAAAAATATAGCCTGCAAGTGATTGAAACCTGTTATTGTATTCCTCGGTAATCCTTCAAACCATTTTAAAACTTCTCCAGTCAAGCTCGATGCAAAATACTTGCACAGTATAGCATCATGGTTCTCCCACTGTAGCATACATCTCACATAAGCCTTGATGTGTTGTATTGCACAAGTTGTTTAGTCGAAAATGCTGGTTAACGCAGGTAAATTGCACTTCGGTGGTATTCTTCCTAATTGTACTTCTTGTGTAAATGGAGTTTTCGCAGCTTCTTCGATTGCCTCATCCAATTGTCTCTTTCCTCCTCCCCTTTTCTTCGTTCAACATTCCTCTCATTTCTGCTAATTCTCTCAAGATTTACTCATTTACATCAGAATTTGGATCCACTGGTCTTTTTAGTTCAGCCTCTCTTCTTCTGCGTTCATGTCTATTTTCACCTTCTTGCTCATCATTCTCTTCTCGTCTTTCTCCGCGATCTTCTCTTTCATCCCTCTCATGAATTCGCACACCGTTATATCATTTTCTCTTCTTTGCTGCCTTTCGGCTCTCCTTTGTACTCTTTCATATTCTTCATTGATATTACCGTTGTTGTGATTTTGTTCTCGCCTTCTTTCCCGATTGTCATGATTATTCTGGCGAATTGCTTCTTGTAGTTCCTGTTCTTCCATTTCTGTTCTCAATCTTTCTCTCTCGCAAGCTAGTCGTGCTTGTTCAGTATAATGTCTTTCAATTTCATCTTCAATTTCTTTTTGCTTCCTCCGTGCTTCTCTCCCATGCAATATTCTTCTTCTGGTTTTTTCATTTGGATCATTTCGCCTGAAGTTGCATGTTCCCTTGATTTCTATTATTTTTCCCATTTTGAAGAGTCTCATGTTGTGGGATATAGCGATCTTCCATTGTTTCTCTTCTTTCGCTCGGATTTTATTCATTAGTATTTTCTACATGCAATGTTCTCCTTACTTCTTCCCTAACTGATCTTGAGCTTGACCTGGTAGTACTTCTCGATCTTCTATTTTTCAATCTCATGTTTTCCATTCTTAACTCATGATTTTGCCTTGTTAAATTCGCGCGTTCTTCCGCTTCTAATCGCCTTTCTTCATGTATTGTTTGCCTCAACGCCTCTAATGCTGCGATCTCTTTATTTCCATGAATTATTTCTCCAATCTCTTCTCGGTTTCTCTCCTCTTGTCTATTGTTTACCAATTTTTGTTCTTCTTCCCTTTCCTCCATAGAATCTGATCTCCAAGTATGCACACTTACTCTATCATAATCCACTGTTTCTATTCTAAGATTGGTTGAATTGGTGGTTGAATTTGATTTTCTTCATCATTCCTTGTGTTCATTCTTGAGGATTCCCCTATTTCATTTCTCCCTTCTCCAGCAAGTCTCCTACTCCTTCTAACAGTTATTGGTAGTTCTGATGCATTTCTTCTCCTAGCCATTTTTTAATTTCAGCAGTTTGTTGAAAATTATATGAAATTCTTTTCTTATTACTCTAAATTCTTTCAAATCACAGTGTTGATCCTCGCTCTCTCCCTGTTTCTAGCGCCAATATGTAGTTGCAGGAAATCCTACACTACACCCCTCACAAGAATATACACAATTAAGCCATTTTAAGATGAACAATTATAATTCTTATTGACTAAATTCTTGAAAGTTTACAATATGAAATAGAAATGAGCTAAAGAATTACAATCACTCTAAACTTTCTCTCTCTTAATGACTTGCCCAACACTGAAAAAAGAACCTCCTCTACAATAGGCCTTCTCGGCTCCTTATATAGGGTATTACATGATGGATGACAGCTAAGCTGTCCTTTATTTTCGGGAATGACTTGCGAAATATCGCAAGTGTACAAATATGTAATCTCGCAACACTCCTAAATCTCGCTAGATCTTCACATCTTTCTCGTGTTTTGGCTATCGTCATCCATTGCGTCATTTATATTACTCGCCTGCGATATCTTCGCAACACTATCGTTTGTTGATTTCGCGATGTATCGATATCGTGATATTCTGATCCTACATTCTCTCTGATTTCCAGATTCAACCATCAAAACCCTATTGAGTTCAAGAATTGATAACCCATCTTCTCTGTGTTCTACTTCTCACAGTAAACACCATCAACAACAAAACCATCATTAATCTTCATCTCAATCACAGAGATTTCTGATTCGTCTTCATCCTTGATTTCTTTTCCTTCAATCTGACAACATCACCCAATCTGAATTACCACCATAAGCAACAGATTCATCACCATTTCCTTCTTCTCAGATATCGAATCCTAAATCGAAACAGATTCGTCATTCTTCTTCTTCTCTGTAACTCGAGCGGATTCATATCTCGCAACCATTAACAATCTAATCAACTCAAACCCATCTCCTCCACAGCCTCATATCCAAGCAGCACCATTTTCTTCTCAATTCCTTTATTCTTCTCTCTAATGGAGCCGCCATGGCTCTCTCGAGATTTCCAGCGAGAGAAGAATAAATAAATGATTAGAGAAATTCTTTCTCGATTTTTAGGGTCTCTCAGTAGGAATAACAAATAGATATACCCACTCAAGTGGAATGGATAGGGGTTCCCAAAATGATTCTAGGCACCCATAAAGAGGATAAGGGCCAACCAACGACGTATTTTCCTTGCTTCTCTAGACTAAGCTGCGATAGTTGGCTTATCTGGGCTCCGCTCCCAGTAGCAATTGCATATGAGATGACGCTTTTTTCCTTATTGCTCAAAATAGATGATTTCTTTTCTTTTCACTCCAAATGACTCCATTGTACCTGATAAACTCAAAACTGAACATAAGAGATGCAATTCACAATGATAATAGCAAAGAAAGCGTAAATACTAGATATAAAATTAGGTGTTTACAACACCTATCACCAAAACGCGCCCTACCACAACAACATATTGGTCGGCATGCCAATATGCCACTCTACCGCGGCAACTTCGCAACATGCCAACTCGTGGCAACCCTGCCATAAATATCCACCCACGACAATTCCTACTCCTGTGGTCGTTTCCACACTATGGCCTTGCCATAGTTCCTTTGGCATAGCCATGGCGCCATTTGCACAAAAGTAGCGCCATGCCGCAACCGCATGCCATGTGCACTAATTAGGGTTTCGACATGCCAAACCCTAATTTGGGCAAATTGTTACCAAAGACAAATAACGTTTCCCAGAACACATGTGGGTCCGACTCCACGGCGCCAAGTTTTGGCCACGCCAAACCCTAATTCTCCCACGGCGCCAAGTTCTGTCCACGCCAAACCCTAATTCTTCCACGACGAATTCTTCCCCGGCGCTTTGGCCACGCCAATCCCTAATTCTTCCACACGGCACCTTGGCCACGCCAAGCCCTAATTCTACCACGGCGCCTTTGTAACAAACAAGAAATATGGACTTCCATCGGATCGGGATTCGACTCGACTGGCAAGCACAAACCTCTCATCACGTCACTCGAAGGATAACTTGTATACATAAAACAAAAGATTTAAAGTGAATAAAAAATATAACAGGAACTCAATCTTTTTGTAATCAAAGCCAAATGCTAAGAATATCCAACACTTAACTAAACAATGCAACACTTACTAGGCTTGTAACAAAGTAAAAAGAAGAATCAAAATGCTTGCTCCAAATATCCAACACAAAAAAAAAATCACATAGACATAAAGCCATGACTTTAGAAATCAATTTATGAACATAAGTTTTACCTAGGATATGCATAAAGGGAAATCTGTAATATATTGAAATTTTACATCTAAGAATTGATATGTAGTCATGTATACATCTAGAAATCAGACCATTGTCTAATTAAGCATATACAGGTGTTTGAGGGTGAAAACGGTTTCTGCTGATTTTGGTAATTTCGGGTGTGTGGGTGAGAAACGAATTTAAACCCTAAACAATGTACTGCAAGGGAGTACTTTAGATTCAAGAGATCAATCGATACAAATCCGGCCTAAACCAAGAAATGGTCGTTCTAGACTTGCTTCGATCCAAAGTGAAGGAGAATGGTTGGTTTTGGGGAGGAAGCGAAAAGAAAGTGTTGAGACCGAGAATAGTTAGCACAGGAAGAGTAGTTGTTTTACGACTTGTATCGAGAAAGTGGAAGCTCACGAGATGGAGAGCTAGCAAATGTTTTCTCGAGTGTTGTATGCTTCTCGACTTTGAACTTGTTGTTCGTGGAAATAGGTAATGCCTATTTATACAAGTCGAAGTGAAACGTACTCAGTAATTTTCTCGTAGACATATTAAAGGGTTCAATAAGTACGCTTAGTGGAGACATTATTACTCAAGTTCTCGTGTCGTCACCGTCTCGACTAGGGTTTTACGATTTTAACCCTAAGCTAAAAACCACCATCAACATTAAGTCCCCGCTTAGCTCCAAGAAAAGGGGCATTGTTGCGAGGTAAGCATAAGATGGTGGCAGACAAGGACGAGACTCGAAACGTAAATCATGCAAGATGGTGGGAAGATCCGTCTAACCTTTTTCGAGAGGAAAATAGAGTTTGTGCTTCCGTGTTGGCGGCCTTGCATGAATTGTACTTGTGGTGTTCTTGGCTAGACCATGAAGTGGTGAGATGTAGATTGTCATCTTGGCTTGGTCACACATCATCTTAGGCTGGACTAGGGAACGTGGAGGTCTTTGGCTTAGCGAGTTATTGGCGTTGCTAGGCTCGGAATAGGAGCCGTAGGTTTTGTACGGCTTGGAATGGAGCCGCAGGCATTGTATTGGCTTAGAATGGAGCCGTCTGCATCGGTCGGCTTAGAATGGAGCTGTCGAGATCAATGGCTTGGAATGGAGCCGTCGGCATTAGGGGTGGGAATGGAGCCGTCGGACGGTTTTGCTTAGAATGAAGCCATCGGCATTGGTCGGTTTAGAATGGAGCCGTCGGCATTGGTTGGCTTGGAATGGGAGCCGAGGGTATCGTGCGGCTTGGAAAGGAGCCGTGAGCGTTGGCTTCGGGAAGATAACAACTTGCTTCAGTTCCGTGGGAAGGTGACGACGGCTTCAGGAAGATAACAACTTGTTTCAGTTCCATGGAAGGTGACGACTGGTTTTGGGAAGATAAAAACTTGCTTCAGTTCCTTGGGATAATGACAAGTTTGTCTAAATTAGGGTTTAGCAGGCTGAACCCCTAATTAGCGCCCCTTACTAGAATCATTGTAGAATTCTCGTACGAACTCGGATTTTGACAATCCGCCCCTCCATTTTAACCGGAAAAGAATTTCCTATCTTTCTACGAGGGAAAATTTAGGTTTTGAGCTCGTTTAGGAGGTGAAAACGACCCGACAGTGAAACTCTGGAAGAATTCAGGAGGGATATTGCGGGCCCGGGGTAGCATAATCGCATCGAGTCATCTATTCCCGTTCATGGAGCAAGAAGGAAACTTTATTCTGTGCAAACTCTAGAAATTCCGTCCGTATGAAAAGAGGTATTGACCTTCTTCTATTTTTTATTTCTCGTCCGGATCCGTGCTTTCGTCTGCAGTGTCTCTCCAGTTGATTCCAAAATTTACCAAACTACATTGCATTCTTGGGACTGATGGATGTGGTTGCGTTGTCGGTCCATCCTTGATTTTAGGTTGTTCAGTGCATGGACCTTCTGATCGCGATGACAATATGCTGTGGATGCTTGTATGGTCGAAATCTTCCTTGAGCCCCTTTGTATGAAATAGATGAGTTGGGAGGCATTTTAGTCACGACGTGTTCTTTATCAAGTCTTCAAGGACTTTGTTCCAAGAGACACCCTTTGAACTATCTTCTGAATCTTAGACTATCGTATGGAATGGGATGTGGTGAGCAGTCCCCAATTATATTTCTTTTAGATCCGATGGCACGGCCGAACATGTGAATGTATCTCTGTGGCGTGCTTTTGGAGTCTTCGATGCACATGTACGGCTTCGTGTTGAGAAATTCCTGCAGCTCGTAAAACTTCGACAGTGATGATGTTGAAATCAGAAATAATCTGGTCGAGGGGGGTGAAAGCGCCCGTCTTTGGTAGTCCCCATGCGTAGCTACTTTCATTGCATCGCCTTGAATCCACGTCCACGGGATTTGATACAAGCTTATTGTACCCTTCCGGATGTGACCGGGATGCTCGAGAATATCACATGGATGAAATACTCTGGATAGTAAAGTGGTAAAGATGAGAGAGTTATGTTGTTTATCGTGGCTCCCTCGCTTTCTTCGGGGAAAATGTTTATTAGGGTCTCCGAGGTTATCTTATGGATCTTTGATGGTCATCGGGATGGGCTGCGATGAGCATCCCAGTCACACTTTTCTTTAGTTTAAAGTTATTTCTTACGAGCGGGCTTGGGATCCACCGCGGCCTTGTAAAGTGTTGCGGGCGTCTTCAGACGAGAGGTGATGATATTCTTACGCTACACCCTTGAAGAGTAGATGACCTTGTTGTGGTTATGGCTTTTTGGTTGATTGTGTCTTTCGAGCTTTGACAAAAAAAGAATGCACAGTAGATCCCCGGTCCCCAAGTATGGTTTACATGTTTCCATCTTGTATGGTCGGTGGGTTGACCATGATAAAGATATCACCATCGTGTGTTAGACTGGTGATTTTGTTATTTATTCCACATGAAACTAAAATATGGAGGAGCACGGGTTACCTTTGTAGTGATTATTTCTATGGTGAAGCTCATTTGGTATCAACAAATGAGCGGCTGACAATTCTTGGCAGCTAGATGTGATCGAAGAGACTACATTGTCGTGAAAACAAAGTAGGTTGGCTAGAATTGCGGGCATCCATGGAAGTAAAAGGATTGGTTTGGATGTGTAAGCGAGCAAACCTGGTCCATGGTCACGAGTTTTGGCAGGATGGATCAAAAGGTGGCCATGAGTATAAAGATTGGATGGCTGCAATCACGATCCTTGACATGGGGAGTGTGGTGGCACGACTCTTTGCAGGAAGGAGTGGTGTTGAAGCGAATGTTGAAGCGGAGCCTCTGTTTGGAGAACGTTGAAGCGGAGCTACTAGAGAGAACATCGGCGCCTTGAAACTCCCAGAGCCTTCACGGTTACAATGTTGAAGTCGGAGAGTGCGTCACTCTGTGTTCTGTCAAACTCGACATCCCTCAAGTGAACAGTGGTTAGAGTCCCCGAGTTCCATCTATCGATCGTGCTTTCCGGGAGAGGTTGGGGTTTGGGAACGGCTTCCCTAGATGGAAACAAACTGCTTTCCGATGCGGTGCGGTTGAGGGATGCAAATATGTCTTGACGCTACGCCTTGGAGAAATATAGAATCTCACATAACCATTTTTCATCATAGATCGCACGATTTTGTGGGCGAAGTCCCCAGAAATCATGCATCTCCTGACGGGAAGAGGGAGGGTTGCTGATTTCCTTTGCCTCGATTTTGGAGAAGTCGTTCCTAATCTTTACGTGTGATGAAATTGGATTGCTGATTCCCTTCTACTGGGCGTTCAAAAGCAACGCGAGCCCCTTCATCTATAAAATCACGTCCTGCCTGAAGTGCATGTGCCAGGATGTTAAAAGTATTCCTTGTCGGCTCCCCTTGGGTTGACGTGACTCTTATGGTGGCCGCTCAGTCGGTGTCTTGAGGAAATAGGAATCTCTTTTCGAGTTATAAACACGTGCTGAGCCTTACGAGAACCTTTTGTCTTTCCATCAAATCAACGGTGGTAAAAGGAGGTAAAGCTTTTACGGATCTTCCGGTATCTTGCCCGATGGTGGAGTAGCGAGCGTCTGCGGTGGCCGGTTGGAGCTGTCATACTTGAAGAAACGTTGGGGTGGCGAAAAGGATGCGATTTACAGTAATCGTAGGTGTATCGTGCGCGATGGCGCGGTTTTGATCACGAGTGTTGGAGCCATGGCGTTGTTTGAAGCGGTGAGGATGGCGTTGCTTTGGGCGAGTTGTGGAGCGAGAGAAGATGGTATTTGAAGGGTGCAAGCTGTTAGCGCCGGAAAAGGACGGTGCTGCTTTGGCATTTGGAAAGATGCAAGATGTTAGCGCTAGATCGTCTTGGAATGGGCGCCGGCTTGGCGTGGCGCCAGCTTGGATTTGGTATGGCGCGGCCCCCTGGATGGGCATGGTGCGGCTCGTTGGCAGCACGGCGTTGGCTTGGCACGTGGCAGCTTGGCACGTCGTTGGCTTGGCGTGGCGCGGATTGTTGGCTTGGCATGGCGCTGGCTTGGTGTGGCGCGGACTGTTGGGCAAGTGAGGGTTGTTCTTGCGCGGGCGGTTGTCTCTTTCCATAGGTAGCTCAAACAGAAATCCTTTCCTTATTCGAATTCCAAAGTGTTATGCTTATGAAAGGGTTGGCTCCCTTTTTACCTCGTATCTTTGTTATCACGTCCAGGTGTTAGCGGTAGCGTGGTAGCAATAAAGTGGGCAAGCATATTCCATCTATGTACTCCGGCGTTTCTTTTTCAATTTGTTATCTTGTTTTCTTGTGTTGGTGCAAACCCTAGCCATAGGTATGCCTTCCATAAATATGTAGAAATATTTTTCTTCTGAACTGGTGTAAACCCTAGCCATGGGTATGCCTTTCATAAACTTGTAGAAATACTTTATCATAAACAATTCTTCTTCGAATATCACCGTAATAATGTCGGCTACCTCATGAATAGTGACGGGTAATCATTATTATGCAAATTAGGCACGTACGGGTAGGTGGCTGTTTTTTTTTCTTTCTGAAAGGCAAACAAAGCGCCTGGTTTATGGTTTGATTTGAATTGATAGATAACTGTTATCTATAAGGGTTTTGGATTATTCTTTTGGAATGAAATTGTTTTGGAATGGATTGTTTTGGGAATGATGTTGTCTTGGTTACGATTGCAAGTGGCGCAAACATCCCAGGAAAACCATGGAACCGTGTGTTGGTACATGACATGGGGTGAAACATAGCATGACTATTGGTTTTATCATTCCCGTGAAAACTTGAAATAGCAAACCATGTATCTTGTCTAGGTAAGACTTACTCGGTTTTTCAGACCTTCTGATGAAAAGGGAATCTTCCGGGTGTAAGACCGGGTTTTATGGGAAGCACCGCCGTGATTGTGAAAAGTCCCTAGTCATCTCATCTGATTAATCGAGTCGTCGATCCTTGGTTGGATGATTCGCTTATAATCTCTAGGCAGTCCCCAGTCATCCCTCGCCGTGTCAAGACTCGATAATCAGGTCGTGCAGTAATCGAGTCATCGATCCTCGAAGCGGATCGTCGCTTCTACCATCTTTATGTCTAGGTCGAAGCATGAGATCGATGGTCGAAAATTGACATTGTAACCGAAAGATCAATCTCCCACTTTGTGGTCGCCAATTGTTTGAGGGTGAAAATGGTTTCTAACGATTTTGGTAATTTCGTGTGTGGGTGAGAAACGAATTTAAACCCTAAACAATATACCTAAGGGGAGTACTTTAGATTCGAGAGATCAACCAGACAAATCCGGCCTAAACCAAGAAATTGTCGTTCCGGACTTGCTTCGGTCACAAAGTGAAGGAGAAGGGTTGGTTTTGGGGAGGAAGCGAAGAAAGTGTTGAGCCCGAATAGTTGATTCTGGAAGAGTAGTTGTTTTACGACTTGTATCAGAAAGTGGGAAGCTCATAGATGGAGAGCTAGCAAATGTTTTCAGAGTGTTGTATGCTCCTGATCTGAACTTGTTGTTCGGTGGAAATAGGTAATGCCTATTTATACAAGTCGAAGTGAAACCTACTCTGGTAATTTTCTCGTAGACATATTAAAGGGTTCAATAAGTGCGCTTAGTGGAGACATTATTACTCAAGTTCTGTGACGTCACTGTCTGACTAGGGTTTTACGATTTTAACCCTAAGCTAAAAACCACCATCAACAACAAGACATCAAAACGAAAGGGAAAACATGATTTATTACCCACATGAAACTACCCCAAAACATCCCATGAGATACATATACAAGGACAACAATATATACCACATTGTGTCCATAGCTCCACGCCGTAAGCTTTTCTCCGCTTACTACATCGAGCTAGCTCCAAACTCTGTGGGAAAACAAAACAAGACGGGGTGAGCCACAACCCAGTAGGGGATATAACGGTCGTCGAATGCCAGGAGATAAACGATAAGGTGTCACAAGGTAAAAGCAACAACACAACATAAACTGAAATCTGAAAGTTATCAGTAAAAGTAAAACAATTATTCACAAATATTTGTAAGCTGCCATTCATTTAAATTGAGATAAAATTACTCTACTCTTCTCATGGCCATTGCCACCGTCAGGGTAGTTCTGGTTACCAGCCATCGTTGCCGCAACGATCTTCAGGGTTGCCACCGAGGTGGTGGGGTGCCACTTAGGCTTGACGTTCCTAAAGTAGAGTCCACTAGTTTCCAAATCAAGTTCCCCCAAGGAAATATCACAAACCAAGTTCTGAAGAACCTCTTAAATCCATAAATGAAAACTTACTTAAACACAAGCACGGGCAGCAATCGCATAAGAACTCGGAAAATGAGAGTGAAAATCATTTACCACAAAGTACGATATGTAATCCATAATCAATAATAAGAATTCAAAATACTAGAAATGAGAAGTAATCCTCCACCATGTATGCAAACGAGAGAGTAATACACTGACTGCAAGCCTAACAAGAATTTAGGAAACAAAAATATCATGACAGGGTAGAAAATAAAGTCTAAGAGAAATATTCAAGTAAACTTCAATTTTTGTGTGTCGTTAATCAAAAATTCACACCGGCTTCGTTATGCAATAAAATCCAGCAAATTATAGTTCATTCGAAACTAGAGCAATTCATCTATCACATAAAAATTATAAGAAAAAATATTGAGGTTCGTAGTTGTGTCAAAATATTTCAACAAAACAGAACAATAACCCCGTTTTCAGAAAATTGCATCGTTTTTGGTAGTGTACAATAGAAAATTCATCCAACATTCGTTAGGAAACGGAATTGGGCAAGTTTGGTCTCTTTGAAAAGCTAAGAGAGCACTCTTTAACATAAAAATGATAAACAAGAGTAACTAGGTTTATAAATGTTTCGAAAAGTCACAATAAAACAGGGCAGAAACATGTTTTCAGAAAAATTACAGTTTCGGCAGGCTCCGGTTAAAAATTCTTACAAAATCATTGGGTGTTGGAATTCAGAAATTTTGGTCTCTTTGAAAAGCTGAGAAATCCCACCTTAAAGATAAAAATGATAAGCAAAAGAAATGGGTATGTAGCTGTGTAGAAAAGATCTCAATAAAACAGGACAGCGGTACCTCCGCAGAAATTTAATGTTCTTTTCACAAACACTTTATGGGCTATTTTAGAAACTCAATTGAAAACTTGTTTTTTTGATGAAAATCAGAACTAGAATGAACTAAAACCATCTTTAACCTTCAGAAATCATTTTTAAGCATTTGAACTTACATGCAATTTTCTATGCAAAGATTAAACAAAGAGCATATATGGAATTCTCAAACCATGCATACTTCTTATTGAACAAAATCATCAAAAAAATGGACAACAAGGAAGAAAGAAGATTCAAAATTCCATCAAAATCAGTTTGATTGGCATAAAAACAAGGAAAATTAAGTGAAGATAAAACCCCTACCTCAATGCAAGCTAAACCTTCGTCTAAATCCGAGGTGCGGGTTGTTTTCAAAGTTGCATATGAACATTCAAAGCACCTCCAATAACCACGATGGTTTTTCTTTGAAACATTAACAGTGGTGGGAGAGATGGAAAAATGGTGGAGAAAGACAAAGAAATGAAGAGTTAATTTTCTAATAAAATCATATTATTGATGCAAAATACGAAAATACCCTTAATGACATTTGTGCACCGCATGTACTCAAATAGATGCACCGCATGTACTCAAATAGATGGTAGTAAAGTGTAATCAACTCCATGGCAACACTAACCTGATTATTCCCTTGCTACAAGGAGTGACCAAATTTATTAATTGCACCCTCCCAGGGACTCAAGGCTCACACTTAGCATTCAACATGCAAGGCATATAAATACTAGGATTTGTGCTCCCACATTGCACAATCCCAGCACTACAAAAATGGGTTGGGCTCATTGCCCATAACCCAATTTAAATTTATGCGGGTGTTACAGCCTTGGCCACGCCAAGCCCTAATTTTTCCATGACGAATTCTTCCACGGAGACTTGGCCACGCCAAGCCCTAATTCTTCCACGACGCCAAACCCTAACTTTGACCACGGAGCCAATTTTTAGCTTTGGCCATGCCGCAACATCACTGGCATACTATGACGCGGCTACTAGCGTGCCGCTATGCCACTATGCCACGGCTACGCCATTAGCATGTCGCTATGCCACGGCTACGCCATTGGAATACCGCTATGCCATGGCTACGCCATTGGCATGCCATTAGCATGTGGCTGACGCCACTTCGCTATACAACAAGATGTGGCCATAATCGATGGCCATCCTCCTTCATGAGATGCAATCTCAGCCATCCAAGTTCGCCACTGAACTGATGGACTTGTGGCAACTCTTAGGCGACCAACCGCCTAAACCCAGCGACCATGGCTACGCCAGGCGCAACTTGCACCATCGTGCCACTGACATGCACAAGTCATGCCGCAATGCCACTGCGCCATTGTCAGGCTCCAACACAAGGTATCCGCAATCAACGGCTACCCTTATTCATAAGATGCGATCTCGACCATCAAAGTTCGCCACCAAACCGGTAAGCTCGCGACAAGTTTTAGGCGACTAGCCAAAACGAGCCTAGCATCACATGCTATTTACCTGCGGCAAGCCTCTCGATTTTAACTTGCCACACGTATCAAAGTGCTACATGTTTTCCACGAAAACACTCGAGACATCAAAATATGTCATAAACTGGGGGATGCTCATCAGAGTATTGGTCTGGCGGTTTACAGCGTGCGACGTGCAATGCGCTCGTTACAAGAAAATGTCAGGAAGTGGGATAATTAGTGGTGGTGAAAAGTAACGGTGTAAACAATTCATTTCCTTCATCATGGAAACATAATGACTGGCGGTTACACGAATTCACTTCCCTCGTCATGGAAGCATAACGTCCGACAGGTTACACGTTACTCTTTTCTTCCACCACTCAATCGTTTCCACTTCCTACGAGACCAGGTGCGTTTCACTATGACTTGTATAAATAGGTCTCACTCTATTTCCACCAAACAACAAGTTTGGTCGGAGAAGAATACAACATCCATAAATCATCCGATAGCTTTTTATTCGGCTAGCGATTCGATTTTCAATTTTCTCCGATACAAGTCACGAAACACCCACACTTCCTTAATCAACTATTCTGGTCTCAACACTTTCTTTCGCTTCCCTCCCTAAGACCAACCCTTCTCCTTCACTTTGTGACCGAAGCAAGCCTGGAACGTCGTTTCTTGGTTTAGGCCGGGATTGTCTGATTGATCTCTCGAATCAAAAGTACTCTCGTGCAAGACATTATTTAGGGTTTAGACTCGCTTCTCATCCACACACACGAAATTACCGAAAATAGCAGAAACCGTTTTCACCCACAAACAATTGACGACCACAGTGGGAGATTAATCTCTCGGTTGCAATACCAATTTCCAATTTCCAATTTTATTTTTCAATCCCGATCTCAATATGGTAGAACTCGGTCCGGATCAACAACAAACCCTGAAAACGCTAGCGCTGAGATTGTTCTTAGTATTAACGTTTCTTCCATGGCATTTATATGCCACCTGTCAACACAAATGCTGAAACGTTCCTTCAGGCGTTACACCTCCATTCACTCGTGAGCCGCAGCCAGCCGCCACCCCAACGTTTTTCAAGGGTGACACCTCCAACGATGTGAGCGCCGCTACTCCACCACCGGGACGATAGACTAGAGAATCCAGAGGAAGTCAACCTCCTCTTGCCACTCTTGATTTGATATAAAGACAAGAGGTTCACGTAAGGCTCGGACAGACATGGATGAAGCTCAGAAAGAGATACATATCTTCCTCAAGACACTAACGCAAATGAAATTTACCACAAGAGTCACGTCAAACCCGGATAGAGTCGACAAAGGAATACTTTTAACATCCTGCGCAAGCACTTCAGCAAGACGCACATTTATAGATGAAGAGGCTCGTGTTGCTCCTGAACGCCCAGTAGAAAAGAATCAGCAATCCAATTTCATCACACGTGAAGATCAAGAACAATTTCTCCAAAATTGAGGCAAAGAAAATCATCAACCTCCCGAGTTCACGGAGGCCCTCTTCCCGAAGCTGCATAACTTCTGGGGATTCCGTCCACAAAATCGTGCAGTCTTGATGAAACATTTATGTGAGTTTCTGTATTTCTCCAAGGTGCAGCGTCAAGACCTATCTGCAGCCCCCTACCGCATTGTATCAGAAAAGCAGCTTTTTCCAGCCAGCGAAGCCATTCCCAAACCCCAACCTCTCTTGGGAAGCAGGATTGATAGATGGAACTAGGGACTCCTAACCACTGTTCACTTGAAGTATGTCGAGTTTGACAAAGACGTTGATTGACGCAGACCTCCAACTTCGACATTGTAACCGACAAGACTCTAGTTGTAATGGGAAATCAAACGGTAAGAAACGTATTCTTTCCCATGGGGAGAAAAACACGATTTTTCCGATTAAAGACTATTTGTGTGCCGTCTTCCCATATGTAATATCGTCTCAACCCGTTTTTGAAGTCAAGGGTTAATGACGCCCTCACTGGAGTTCTCTCTGTGAGCCGCTTCTACTTTTCGCTCCGAAACCGCGCCGCTTCAATGTCTCACCTCCGTAAGCCGCTACTCTTCAACGTTTCTCTCCAAGAGCCGCTCCGCTTCAATATTTTCTCCAGTCGATACTCCTCCTCGTCAAGGATTGTGATCGCAGCCAGCCTGTGGTTCATAATTTTGGCCACCTTCTGCCTCATCCTCGCCAAAGCTTGTGGTCGGGCGCTTTTACTCGCTTACACATCTAGCCAATTCCTTTGCTCTCATGGACGCCCATGCAATTCCAACCGACCTATTTTGTTGCCACGATAATGTAGTCTCTTATGATCACAATTCTTTGCCAAGAACCGATTCTACGCTCTTGTTACCAGCCAGAGCTTCACCATAGCAACAACCGCTACAAGGGTAATCTGTACTTCTCCATATTTTAGTTTCACATGAAAGAAGTAATTGAATCACCAGTAAGGATGCAAGATGGCGATATCTTTATCATGGACGACCCACCGACCATACAAGATGGAAACATGTAAACCACACTTGGGGACTGGGGATTTACACGAAATCCCTTCACTGTCAAAGCTGAGAAGACGTGGTCAACCCAAAAGTCGTAGCCACGACGAGGTCATCTACTCTTCAAAGGTGTAGCGTAAGAATATCATCACCTCTCTGCCCAGAAGGCGTGTTTAACACTTTACGAGGCCCACGACGGATCCCAAGCCTACTCAGAGGAAACAACTTCAGTAACCAAAGAGGAATGCGACTGGGGACTGCTCATCGCGGTCCATCCCCGATAACAATCAAAGAATTCATGAGATAACTCTAGAAACGCAATGAAATATTTTTCTTCAAGAGACAAAGGGAGCCATGATTAACGACATAACTCTCTTTACCGATACCCCTTCGTTATCCGTAATTTTCGTCCATGATATGATTCCAAGAATCCCAACATCACATCCAAGAGTAAAATAAGCTTGTATCAAATCCGATAAGCATGGATTCAAGGCGATGCAATTAAAGTAGGCTACAGTCGGGACTGAAGCCTCCTTCAGAGGTTTGAACGCAGTCACCACCTTACCAGTGAATGCAGTAGAAACACATCTTCCACGAGAAAATAGGCTCAGGATAATTACACACGGGGACTACCAACATGGGATGCTTTTCACTCCCCCCAACCAGGTTATTTCTGATTTCAACATCATCACTGTTGAAGTTTTTACGAGCCGCAAGAATTCCTCAACATGAAGCCAGACGCGTACATCAAAGACTCCAAAAGCACGCCACAGAGATACATTCACATATCCGGCCAAGCCATTGATCTAACGAAGTATAACTGGGGCCGCTTCACCGCATCCCATTCCATACAACAGTTCAAAAGATGGTTCAAAGGATATCGCTTGGAACGAAGATCTTGAAGACTTGATAGCAAGACATCAAGCAAATTAACGCTCTCCGCTCGTCTATTTCACCCAATGGCTCCAGAGGATTTCGGCCATGCAAGTATCCACAACATATCATCATCGCAATCGGAAAGTCCAGCACCGGATAGCCTAAAGTCAATGATGGACCAACTACGCAACAACAATCTCTAAGATTAGCCACGACATGATCATTGTCGAGCATATATTTTATCCATCTATCCCAAGATCGCAATGGAGTTTGGTAAATTTTGAAATCCACTGGAGAGATTAGACACTCATTCTTCCGGAGTCAGATCCTTATTACACATTCTGGAGAATATCGATGGTACTGTTGGGTGGATACATACGAGAGCACCTACCTTGAGTTCTCCTGGCTTGCCTTGCCATTGATTATAACTATTGAAGATTTATTTGTTACCATTAATGCTCGCTCTACCACCGCTAACAAATGATGAAGAGGAGGATGTTGTAGATGAAAGCACGGAGCCTGATTTAACAACGAAAACAGAAGAGGGTCGATACCCCTTTTCACATGAACGCAGTTTCTAGAGTTTGAACAGAATAAGGATTCCTTATTTCTCCATGAACGGGAATAGATGACTAGGCACACCACACTCATGCTCCATAGCCGAACAAGTAGTGTGACAATATCTCCGCTCCATGACCGAACCAAGCAAAGACGCCAAAGACGAGGAACACCGGGCCGCTCAACCTACAAACGCTCCATGGCTTCGGCAAGACTCGTGTTCAAGCCAACTCTCCATGGCTCCAACACTCCGTGGTCAAGCAAACTCTCCATGGATCCAGCACTCCGTGGTCAAGCAAACTGTTCATGGCTCCAGCACTCCGTGGTTAAGTTAGCGCCAACGCTCCAACATTCCGTGATCCATCCAGTAAGCCTTCCAAGTGCCATTTCCACCGCTCCAAGGACCGAAGCCATCGCCACCATCACCATTTGAAGCCAAAGTTACAAATTTATCATCATTTGTTTGGTTGCCAAAGTTCCAAGACCATATTTTCACCATTCCATGGATCAAGCCGATTTCCACCATTTCATGGATCGATGCCGTTTCCACCATTCCACGACCTAGCTAGCGCCATCTTAGCCGCTCAAAGCAGCGCCATCTCCACCCGGCCCAAGGAAGCGCCATCTTGGCCGTTCAAAGCAGCGTCATCCACCGTTCCACGAATCAGGAGCCAGCCGTGCCATCTCTGTTTCTCCATGATCTAGCAAGCCAAGTGCCATCCATCGCTTCACAGACCTATCCAACAACACCGCTCCACGGACCTAGCCAACAGCGATGCTCCGCGGATCTAACCAGCAGCACCATTCGATGGATGTAGCCAAGCAAGCAGCGCCGTCCATCATTCATCCATCATTCAAAGCCAACAGCGTCATCTACCTTTCCTAGCCGGCTAGCAACATTCGTCGTTCCGCAGACCAAGTCGCAGTACCATCTCTGCCAATTAGTAGCCAAGGTCGCATTGCTGAGGCCAGCACCCCATGGCCAAACCAAATTTATGCGAAGCCGCCTATGCAAGGATCGCAGATTCTTCGTGCCTCCTGACAAAGGTTAGCCAAATCTTCCTGACAATCTCTTCATGACTTGTTGTTTCGATTTTATCCTCATCTTTCACCATCTCATGCTTACCCCGTTCCGAGCTAAGCAGGGGACTTAATGTTGATGGTGGTTTTTAGCTTAGGGTTAAAATCGTAAAACCTTGGATCTGATGTGACGTCACTCTGCAAAGAAACAAGAGCCACGTGTGTTAACCTCTCCAACGGCATATTTATTGAGCCGCTCAATATACTTACATGAAATTTATCCAGATCGCGAATCCCGAGATGTTCTCAGAAATTTTGGCGCCGCGTATATTCATTTAATATAAGTTCCTCCCAATGCCTTCTATGCTATGTTCTCCTACTGAACTTTTAATGTTGATATGGCATGACGATTTGTGTTCACTCGTAGCAGAGTATCACGATCTCCAAGTATCAAGAATAAGATCTTTGCATAAGGTATTCAATCAGAAAAGCATGCTGCTCTCTGGCAACGAACTTAAAAGAGCTCTGTGTCGACGCATAGAATTCAGTCAATCGTCCCGACTAACTTGCAGAAGTTAGGGTTTCGTGCCTCGCTCAATATACCAGACCTTGCTTGTCAAAATTAAGCCTAAGCAAACTAAGTAATTAATCCGCCATGGATTAGAAGGAAAAAGTAACCTCGCCGCTAATAAGGAAAACAGGAGCCGGGCCAAGAAGAAAAGAGGCGTGGCCATGCCCAAGGCCAGCTAGCCCCATTGGCCACGCCCGACCCTATTTCTCGACCAATCGGACGCTTTTAAACTCGCCACACTCTCACTCAATTATAGTCGCGCCTTATGTTTGGCCGCCCCCCTTTTTGGGCCAATCAAGTTGCTCTGACTTGCCACCATGCATTAAGGGCCAAACGTGCCCTACCACAACAACATATTGGTCGGCATGCCAACATGCCACTCTACCGCGGTAATCTCGCAAAATGCCAACTTCGTGGCAACCTGCCATAAATAGCCACCCACGGCAATTCCTACTCCTGTGGTCGTTTCCACACTATGGCCTTGCCATATATCCTTTGGAATAGCCATGGCGCCATTTGCACAAAAGTAGCGCCATGCCGCAGCCGCATGCCACGTGCACTAATTAGGGTTTCAGCATGCCAAACCCTAATCTGGGCAAATTGCTACCAAAGCCAAATAACGTTTCCCAGAGCACATGTGGGTCCGACTCCACGGCACCTTGGCCACGCCAAGCCCTAATTCTTCCACGGCGCCAAACCCTAACTTTTAGCTTTGGCCATGCCGCAACATCACTGGCATACCACTATGCCACGGCTACGCCATTAGCATGCCGCTATGCCACGGCTACGCCATTGGCATACCGCTATGCCATGGCTACGCCACTGGCATGCCATTAGCATGTGGCTGACGCCACTTCGCTATACAACAAGATGTGGCCATAACCAATGGCCATCCTCCTTCATGATATGCAATCTCGGCCATCCAAGTTTGCCACCGAATCGATGGATTCAGGCAACTCTTAGGCGACCAACCGCCTAAACTCAGCCGACCATGGCTACGCCAAAGCGCCACTTGCACCATCGTGCCACCGGCATGCACAAGTCATGCCGTAATGCCACTACGCCATTGTCAGGCGCCAACACAAGGTAGACAATCAATGTCTACCCTTATTCATAAGATGCGATCTCGGCCATCGAAGTTCGCTACCAAACCGGTAAGCTCGCGACAAGTTTTAGGCGACTAGCCAAAACGAGCCTAGCATCACATGCTATTTACTCGCGTGCAAGCCTCTCGATTTTAACTTGCCACACGTAGCAATGTGATACATGTTTCCCACGAAAACACTCGAGACATCAAACTATGTCATAAATGGGGATGCTCTATCTGTGGTATTGGTCCGGCGGTTTACAACGTACGGCGCTGCAATGCGCCTACAAGAAAGTGTCATGAAGTGGATAATTAGTGGTGGTGAAAGTAACGGTGTAAACAATTCATTTCTTCATCATGAAAGCATAATGACTGGAGGTTACATTTAATTCACTTCCCTCATCATGGAAGCATAACGTCTGACAGTTACACGTTACTATTTTCTTCCACCACTCAATTGTTTCCACTTCCTACGAAACCAGGGTACATTTTGTTGCGACTTGTATAAATAGGTCTCACCTATTTCCACCAAACAACAAGTTTTGGTCGGGAGAAGAATACAACATCCGAAATCATCTCGATAGCTTTTCATTCAGACTAGTCAGCTCAATTTTTCCGATATAAGTCACGAAACACCACACTTCCGTAATCAACTATTCGGGTCTCAACACTTTCTTCGCTTCCTCCCTAAGACCAACCCTTCTCCTTCATTTTGTGACCGAAGCAAGCCTGGAACGGCCATTTCTTGGTTTAGGCCATGATTGTATAGATTGATCTCTCAAATCAAAAGTACTCCCGTGCAGTACATTGTTTAGGGTTTAGACTTGTTTCTTATCCACACACACGAAATTACCGAAAACAACAGAAACCGTTTTTCACCCACAAACATGTGGAATTTGGGATTTCATGCGTTCAGAAATGTGGTCCAATTGGATATTATAGATAGAGTGCAGGCACGAGCATTGGCTAAACCAACTTGGTTTACTGAAGCCTTGATGTCTCGATTTTGGAAGAAATTCTACAACAACCAGAGAAATGCTGAGAATATAAGAGATGGTTCTATGTGATTGGTTGTGGATCGTTTACAGGGTATAATTTGGGTTTGTTAATTGAAGAAGGTCAGAGAAGAGAACTAGAAGCAATGAAGAATATGCTATACCGATAACCGGGTGGTTCATTTGGGTATTACTCATTTGGTTTGATTGAGAAATTACAATAGCAGCGTTAATGGAGATGAATAGTTGCTGGTGGTGATTGGTTTAATATTTTGCATGGGGCAATTGATGGTCTGAATTCATACAAGATGATTAAATGGAAACTATGAAGGAGATGGTTTTGTCTTGAGTCTGATGGGTGAGTATTTGGAATTTGTTAGAAGCTGGGGAATGAATGACGGACGCTTAGAAGAACAAGGCTGCAGTGGGTTACGACTAGAAATGGTGTTGAATATGTTGGTATCAAGAGAAGAAAAGAATACATGAGGTGCTTAAAGAGTCAGAGAATGAAGCTGGTTGCAGTCGATGGAGTTGGTGGCCGGTAGGACATAAAGTGAACTTGGGGCCTGGTGTAGGATGATTTGGTTACGCTGCGAAGGTTCTTGATTGAACTAGCACCGGTGATTTGAATTGCTGGTGTATGTGCTTAAGGAATCGGAGAATAGAAGTTGGCGTTTAGGACATAATTTGGATAATAAGTGGATTTTGGTGTTGGACTGGGCCTAGGCAATTCTGGTAGGTTTTGGACATACAGACTACTCGCAACAACGACAGAAAGGATATAAACGAACAGAGAGAAAGGCTGGAAGGTTTGGAGAGGCTGCCTCAGACAAACCGCATGGAAGAAAACAAGGGTTTTGTGTATTAGAGTTTGCTTTTCTCATGATTTGCTAAATTGTTTGTTAGGGTTGAGATGGAAACCTGTTTAATTATATAGACTCAACCATGATATTTCTCTAACGATTTGATTGATTAGTATTTTCTCTTCATATATCTTGGTACTCATTCGTTTATGTGATTTTCTTGATTATTTATGCTTTTCAACTGATATTGCGTGCTTGGTTAAATTCTTTGACGCATTATGCTTTAGGATTAATATGTAATGGTTTAGAATCACTACCTATGAAGCGAAGGAAATTACAGTGGAGAAACTATATTTTAGAATTTAAAATACCATCTTCCGAGAGGACCGAGACATGAGATTGATTTCAAAATTTGTCTTGAGTAATAAATAGAGATTAGTAGAGTTTTATATGATTAAATTGGTGAAAATCGAAAGCCCTAATAACCCATTCCCATTTTGTTATTGTCACTTTGTTCCGAATTTCTGAAATTTTTAATTTCACACTCCTCGTGGAAATGACTTGTACTTGCCATTGTCTACTAGTTAGATGTTGTGCACTTGCAGTATTTTATTGTAGGTTTACGAACCCACCAAGAAGCTACAAAGTTTTATCTATTTTGTAATCCATATGTATTGATAGTTTTGTCACTAAAATGACAAAAGGGGAGATTGTTAGAGAACTGCTCGGTCGAACTCGCATGCGTTGCTATCTCAAGCATGTTTGTCAATGTTAGTGATCATAACTATAAGTCTTGATTTCTAGCCCATTTATAGATATCTCGAACTAGGACATAGTGAAAAGGCGAGGGTACCCAAATATACCTCAAGCTAAAACTTTTCCTACCTATAAGTCCTTTCTCCAAAAGTGATTGTCTATGGACTGAGTCGAGACAATACAACTAATCGGTTCACACTTTGTGTGATCGTCTATGGATACGAGATCGAGACAATACAACAACGAAGTATGTTTACTTGATACAAAGGTTCGGACTTAACCAAACACAATAGGATTGCTTATCAAGTAAATAGGAATTAACGTTTGTGTAATTTACTTTAATTATAATGCAGAAAATAATAAAACAATTATAATGCAGAAAATAAAAGTAAATGACACACCAAGATTTTGTTAACGAGGAAACTGCAAATGCAGAAAAACCCCGGGACCTTGTCCAAAATCAATACTCTCAGGATTAAGCCGCTACACAAAATTACACCTAACTTCGTATAGTTGAGACCAAGTAACTAACCCTATAGTTCACCTAGTTCCGTCTGTATTCCCATGCCTCCAAATTATAAATAAGTCACGTACTTGGAACAATTCCTTTGGTTCGTATTCCAAACAGTAAAGGAACAACAAATTTGTTTGGTATCAGCTATATTCAACCGAGTGATATGAGTTGACAAAGGCTCTTCCGTTTATCTTAACATAAACTCCTTCACAGTCCTTAGATCTATCTTATGTTCAATTACATCAAGTAATTTTTAAGATTAAGCCAACAACACCTTTAATCCGAAGAACTCGTGTTGATGCCGATCTACTCAATTAATCAATCCAATCTACCACAAGGATAAACCGATTATTAATTGGATCCTCTTTACCGAAACAAGTATTGTGCACACCAAAGATTATAAAAACCCAAGTCAGATCTTCAATATCTTCTTTGTCTTCAAATCTTCTTAAATCTTTAATAAAAACCTGCACACAATCACTTAAACTCTTGTGATCAATCACACACAGAACGAAGTCTGTTAACAATGGACTATCACAAGATCGTCTTTAGAACTAACAACATTATAAAGATCCCTGTCGAAACTCTGAACTAGTTTGATTGAATCTTATATCAGAAGAGAAGATTCTCAAGAATAAACAAACTAGGTGGAATCAGATTTCAACCACCGTTAGTCAATTAAATCAATCGAAAACTTACAAAAGATAAACCGCAATTATCTAGTTTCCCACCAACGGTACATGCTAGAGCTTTCAATCCCAAAGAAGACTTTTTTAAACCGAGCGTCCGTAAGGGATTTCGCCTAATTAGGTTACTTCCTCTCCGACCGACATGGGTTACACCAAGAATAACAACAAAAGAGGAAGTCTGTTGGTAATAAGGATTAGTTTTTTAGAAAGGAAACTTCAAGTATTTATAGACAAGGAAGTTTGGACACCAAGGAATTTCCAAAACCGAAAATATTCTCAAGATATTCATTAAAGCACAAATTCGGTTTCCATAATTCCCGGAAATGCTCATCCAAAAATAACAATCGAAATCTCGGATAATCTAATTAGTAAATGCACATTACTAATTCGAATTTCCTACAAAATGAAATTAATAACCTTAATTAAAAGATTCTTAACTTACTTATGTTTCGATCTCTGGGATTCTCTTCCCTTAGCCATTAAGGAATATCTTTGAACAATTAAAGAAATAAACATTCACAAAAGACGTGTTCAAAGTTTGTCGACATCTTTACTTTGTAAGTTATCTTTCACACTTACAACCTTGAAACCGATTTGCCACACTTCAAACAAGTTTAAAATTGGTTCATCCGACTTTCAAGAACTATGTGATTGATCAAACCAACATTCAATCATAATCATGGGTTTAACGTTCTACTAAAACAAGTTGCGGTTCTACTCCATGTGAGTAATGTGCATAGTCACACTAGCTTTCCAAAATTCGGTGACTAGGTACTAGGATCGGTTCCCACATATATATGGTATCTAACTTATATGTGTTGCACATGTCCATAGGATCGGTTCCCTTTGCCTAAAAACGTGTTGCGCATGTCCATAGGATCTGTTCCTCTTTTCGATATAAACCTTGTTGCACCCCATACAAGGATCGGTTCCCCCTTGTGATGTACTGCACCTCTTACTAGATCGGTTCCCTCTCCCAAATTTGTTAGACACACAAACCCGATCATACCACGGTGTGATTACTTAAGATCGGTTTACTAATAAAAGTTATACCAATACATAAGTCGCCTTTGTGAATAGTTCTACCAAGAATACAACAAGTTGTGAGCGGTTATACTCAATCACACATATTGGTTGTTCATAAGATATGCAATGAATAACAAAACCAATAACACCTAGCAATTCCTTTTCTGGTCCACAAACAAGTTTATGAACTTACTTCCTAGTAACACATGTAAACATTGTTCCCTAGATGAAGTCCTCACCTCATACCCATACATAATCACAATAAAAGCATTCAAATGATTATGGCGATGTCTTATCTACAAAGTTTAATGGTTAAGCAATAAACCTCGTATTGTATTCTTAATTCTATGTCTATCTAGAGTTCAAATATGCTTCAGCTTATGTTTTCAATATGCACGACTTGAAAGATACGTTAGGGAATGAAACAGTTCAAGTCAAATATAACTAACCTCAAGTGGAAGGATGATTGTTGTCGTTGTAGCTCCGTGCTTCTTCACATCTTCAAGACTTCGCAATACTTATAATGTCTCATATCCTAAAACTTTCAAGCTAACCTATAGGAAGTTGACTCTAGTACATAATCAAGCGAATCTTAACATGAGTTTCGGTTCACTAAAATATGACAACCAAACTTGACATACCAACACTTGGTGGGTTCAACCGAGCAATGCTCTAACAATCTCCCCCTTTTTCAATTTTAGTGACAAAACTCTTACATCATAGGGATAAACAAATTACAAGAATTCATTACACATCCGCTTGATTCCCGATTAAACAGCACAGTAAAACTGCTTATCAATCCTTGAAAATGTCGTTGTTGACATTATAATAACAAAGCTAATACTCCCCCTAAGGAAGATAGGTAGATATTCAATCCGCACGTCTTTGTTATACCACTTCATATGACATGTTACTTCCCTTAGTCTCGTGCTTTTCACTCTTCGTTAGATAAACGTTCAAGCACCAATGTTCTTTTCTCAACATACCAATCAATATAAATCAATGCGTATCACCCTGCTTACTCCATATATTTCTCCCCATTTTTGTCACAAAAATTACAAAGAAGAAAAAATAAAGGACAACACGAAAAGAATCTTACAAATCTCGGTAAGACTTGCAAACCTGGCTGAGTTAGGCACGAGGGTTCCACACATCATGTTCTCGATAACCAATATCAAAACCAAACTACAAGTAGTTTTATTTTGATATGTTATCAAGGAAATAATTGTCCAAACAATTTTTCCAATGTATTTTAGCAAACCAAAAAAATTAAGCACCTTAGTCCCTTTGCTAAACCGATTGTTCAAAAAACAATGTACTTAATTCGATAAGACCAAAATAAAGATAAACTCTATTTTTCTCATCAAAGTTATAATTATCCATAAACTTAGACCTTTCAATTTTAAACAAGACAAGTACTAGGTTAGTTAACTAGCATTTCTTGTTAAGGCATTCGATTAGACTTGAATAACCGAAACCTCACTTCGATAAGTCTAACTAAGATCTTAAAATTAACTTAGTTTTCTTATCCTAATCGAATTGGACTAAACAACCCATCCCGTACATAATTTATTTTGTTAAGCCATAAATAATTCATACAAACCAAAATAAATCAACTTGCATAATTATTCACCTCAACCGGAAGCAATTGAAACAACATAGACATTAAAAGAACCGCAATTGCACCGAAATTTTGTAAGCACAAACAATTGATACCATACAAAAGCAAGATAACAATAGTTTTTCTTAACCGGAACCAATTGAATCACACACAACATCAATTGTACCGAAATTTTGTAAGCCTAAACAATTGATACCACACACAAAGCAAGATAACAATAGCGTTTTTCTTAACCTAACCAATTGAATCACAAATCCACACACACATCATGGAATAAACATCAATGAACCAAATTTTGTTAAGCAAAAGCAATAAATATATATAATATAAACTCAGCTTTTCTTAAACAGAAAACAATTAACTAACAAGATTGTTACCTCAAATTTCGTGATCCACTTCTCCAATATGATTTCATCTTCGTCCAGGGAGAATTGATATCGAAATATCATCACATTGTCATCCTTATGCATAAACAAAAGAATAACAACAACCCTCAACCTTTACCAGGGAAAGGTTGAAAACTGATTTTAACAATTGCAAGCAAAAGTTGAAAACCGTCGAAACACATATGCTTTTATGCTAAACCAAAACCGATTCAACATATTGTGACTTTTTCACGTATTGTTTCTACCAGAACCCCTCATGATCCTTTGATAAAGCCTACCAACATGGGCTAGAGGTTAATACTGCTAAATCAAAAAGTCACCCAAACCATAAGGGTTCACAATATATGAGATCGAATATTAAGGTAGTAAAACCGAAATCAAACATCCCATAAACATACATAGCAATAAGATAAAAGCATTCAAGCATGCTATGTAAACCGAAAAACTATCACAAGAAAAATTACCAATCAAATAATTTTATTCATAATAGACCAATACAACCAATGAAAGAAATCAAAAATTGATGTCTATTATACTAGATTAAGTAATACAGCAAATAACTTAATCTCTAGTGGTGCTCTTGTTGTTCAGTGAGGTCTCTTCAGTGTTCAAACTCTTAAAGCATGTATCAAGAGACTTGTCCGCAACCAATTTATATTTCACAAGCCTCTAACCCGGTGCATACGCACCGGATATAACACTACTGATGAAAATATCCAAAAACGTATCTTACTAACAGTGTTTTGTGTATGAATTTGTTTTGTTACCTGTGATTTTTCTCAAATGCAGAAATTTGGGGACATAAGGAATTTCTTTGTGCCCGCGAAGTTTAAGAATTCAACATGTTGTCTTAAACCAAAACCAACTAATGCAATATGTTTCTCTTTACAACTGTAAATGCATTAAGCCAACCAAAAATTTCCTTAGTCTTTGAATAAAAATTAACTTGGTCAGACAAAAAGCATATAGTGTATTTAACCTTTGCTTCAATATGCTTTGGTTGGCTTCTTTACTTTTTTTTTACTTCTTTCTTCCTGCTTTGTACTTGATAGTTTTGTTTCAACTGTGCTTTGGTTGCATTTTATTTCGCATTTTATCTTAAAATTTGAGATAGTTAAATCACCATCCGCTAGTCTACTACTTGAACTTGAATATATAAGATAATGATTACAGAGAATGATTTAGTAATCCTCCAATTTTGTAAAGCGACCATATTCTTGTCAAGGATGTTTGTTGGGAAGGCAACCTTTGGAATATCAACCACCCACCATGTCCTTCTGGTTTTTATCCATGAAAACTATTGTCTCATTATTTAACCTCCAATCAATGCCACTGACAACCTCTCATCTCTGGCCTCATGATGAACCATGATCTCAGTTTGTATATTGTTTCCATCCTTTAACGTATTTCATAAATAGTATAACAATCTAATTACACTGTTATGCTAACATTCATTATACGAGCCTTTATTGATCCAACCTTGTAATCCAACCTTGTAATCAACGATTTACTGATGTCTTGAGTGTTGACAATCTGCATACAGTTTCATCAAGTTTTCTTTCTTATTAACTTATGAACGCTACCACGTACATATATAGATGTATGTGCGATGAGTCAACTTACAACTAACATTCCATGGATGCTTCAATTTCATTTGCGTTGAATGAAAATACGCAATTGTTTGGAGATGACGTCTCATGATGTATGTTGTCGTTCGTCAAAATGCGTCCTAAGGTTATGCTAGTTGCCGAAATGTCGTGTAGTTACATGCATTTAGTTTGCCGCTATCTGTAGATTGTATAACATTAAATGAGGTGCATTTTCATTGAGGTGTTGTGTTGCTTCCAAATACTTCCCTCCATTAAAACGTATTAGACTCTTCCTCTAACTTCTCATGCCTAAATGAGGTGTATTTTCATTGAGGTGTTGTGTTGCTTCCAAATACTTCCCTCCATTAAAACGTATTAGACTCTTCCTCTAACTTCTCATGCCTCTAACTTTTTTTTTTTTTTAAGCATCTAACTTCTTATCTTAACACTTCCATTCCCTTTTTGTCTCTTTATACGAATTAACCACCAACAATTTTATTATAAGCTATTGATCTATAAGGAAAATAATGCTTGGGAAGTGAGGTATCGTTTGCATTAGTTGTCGTTAAAGAAGTTTTCTACCAGGAGTTGTGTCTGAAGTGAAGAACCACAAAACATTACGATTAGACACGATGATGATAATGCAATGATGACATGGAAAATGGTGATGATGTGGGCGATGATGTGGGCGATGATGTGGGTGCATGACAATCAAGAATAATTGTGGGGACGCCATGTGGCGATTTGGGGTCTTCCATTCGAAGCTTCAAGTTAGAAAGCTCACTTTTTGCCTCCTCTAAACTTACTTTCAGTCCATCTCGATCTTGCATCAAGGAGAGAAGACTTCTTATGAGTTCATCAAATCCATGCATAGTTTCATGTATACCATCAGTGGAGAACCACTTGGTAGGATCTGAATTATCGATCGCAAAGAGACTTATTTCTTCTTGAGATCTATCAGAGTTATGATCAGACACGTTTCTTGAGACAATCTTCATAATTCTTCGATATGGGACAAACCCTTGACAGTTTCTTACTTTTCGTGCTTCCCTTCTATCACTCCCTTGTAACATCGCGAGTTATAGGAGACATCTTTATCAAGGAAAGACAATAATCCTTAAAAAAAAGGTTCTTCGAAAATATACATAAATATGTTTTCGAACTTCTCTTTTTATTGAAGAGTATAATCAAAAGATATTCCAAAGATATCTCTTATTACCGAAAAAGAAAAGAAAAACTTCCTTTAACATGTGCCCCCTTTTTTATGTGCTTTTCATCCAATATTAAGAGCACAATGGGATGAGAGGCACAATTTCGATACAACTAAGTTGCATCGGAGTAAGCTTTTTCCAAATTTTTGGAATATCGAAACATAGTTCATGTTTTCTTCTAGAATTTCTCGCCCAAAATATTTTCTTCCAAGACGATGATCTTTTCTAACTCTAGAGATATGATCATGTGGAGAAATGTACTAATGTGAGGATTCTCTAAGACAGCTAAATCTCTTAATTCTTTCAATGAGATTTTCATAAGATTTTCTCATTCTAAGGACTTCCTTATTATTCACATTAGTGTGATCATCTCGAAACAACTATCTAAATTCCCCGATTGTTTCTTTTGCAGAGATTCACTCTTTTCCTTCCTTCTCAAGTCGCTCCTCATCAAAACCAAAATTGTTTCGATATGGGTGCGAGGAACCTTTTTCTTAAACGATTATCAACTCTTTTCTCCGACTCCTTTGATTTGATCTTATTGGGACATAGTATAACTGCCTTTTCTATCGAGGAATGATCTTTCAAAAGATTTTAAGACAAGAAACTTCCTTCAAAATTTTACCACCGTATGTCAAGAAGTATAAGTTTCCCGTCAAGTGACTGAAAATTGTATTCCTTAGAATCACCACTAATCGGTTCAAAGTTTCCTTTGGACAAGATTTCGCTTGATCATCGATATCTAAGTTGGTTTCTCATCCTCTTCTAACTTGATATAGTTAGGCAAACTACCATCATCTTGATCCTGCTTTATGATGTGATTAACCCTTTTGTCACAACTGAAAAAGTCTAGTAGGGACTTTTAGTTTCCTCATCGAAGAAATCACAACAACATCATTAGTCGTAATCATAGACGTGTCTCTTTATATGTAAGAGGTTTACCAAGAGCTTCTAGTTTGACAAATGAGATCCATTTTTCTTTTGGCTAGATACCGCTAGCTGAATGTCTTTTTCTTCGATCTCTTGTTTAAGAAGATTTGACTGGCTTTAAAATAAGAACTTTAGAAGACAAGAGATTGTATAGGCTTTAGGAGTTTTACCAACTCTTTATCAAAGATCTCTCTTTCATCGAGATAGACATACATGTTTTCGTAACTCCCGGATCATGAGTCAACGAAGTGATAACATCTTCAACATTTGAGTATTCATACTCTTGCATAACGTTAACCGAATCGGACATTAGATTCAATTCTTATAGGTTAGATCGCACCAAACATGATTGTTAGATCTTTCGTGTTTTCCCGCTTTGATACCAATTGAAAAGGCGAGGGTACCCAAATATACCTCAAGCTAAAACTTTTCCTACCTATAAGTCCTTTCTCCGAAAGTGATTGTCTATGGACTCGAGTCAAGACAATACAACTAATCTGGGTCCACACTTCGTGGTGATCGTCTATGGATACGAGATCGAGACAATACAACAACGAAGTATGTTTACTTGATACAAAGGTTCGTACTTAACCAAACACAATAGGATTGCTTATCAAGTAAATATGAATTCGTGTTTGTGTAATTTACTTTAATTATAATAAAATAATTATAATTATGTTTGTGTAATTCCCCCACACTTAATCTTTGCTAGTCCTCGAGCAAACAAAATAAAACTAAAATACAACAACTCCGTGTCGTTGAGATTACGGTTACTTTTAGCATAAATAACAAGCCTTTGAAACCCTAGGTGTCCCTAGTGGACGAGTTATAGTATCGTGAAGGTTTACAAGAGGTGTACCTACAAAACCTTTTACTCCAAATTCTCAGCCTACTCAGAAGAATCTATGAACGAATCCAAAATGACTACAGGAGGAAGTACCCAGTTGCAAATCCAATTCATATATATATGTAAACAAAGCTCTACTCAGAAAGTCGAACAAACCACAATACTCGGAATCTAACAAACCACAATCACACATGAATAGATTAAGAAGATGGATATAGAGATAGATGGTTTCGATGTTGACTAAAGTGAACGTTGTTTCCCATATCTGTCTGAAGGTCACTGCAAAGATGAACCTATGAATCCTAATGGATTGAGATACTTGTCTGAAATCTAATATTAACTCTGGGATATACAAGGGAACCAGTGATCGATAATTCTAATTCTAGATCAACTCGACTGGCAAATACAAGAGAACTAGTGGTCGATTTAGTAACTGAACAATAATAATAATAACTTTTTTTCTTTTTCTTTTTTCACTTTCTTTTTTTCTTTTCTCTTTTTCTCTTTTTTTTTTGAATTGACAACATGATTAGATCTTTTGGATCCAAGCGCATGCTTCTTGTCAGCAGATTAAAGGTAATTCCCGTGGATCCTGCGTTCCACGCTTGTTTAGGCGACGGAGACAGGGAGAACACACACATATTGCTATCCAAGTGTCATTTTTTTTTTGCTATTTTTTTTTTCATATATACACCGTTTGGTCGAATTGATCTGGTCACTTTTTTTTAAAGTAACTGTTGATGGTGGTTTTTAGCTTAGGGTTAAAATCGTAAAACCCTAGTTGGACAGTGACGTCACAGAATTTGAGTAATAATGTCTCCACTAAGTGAATTTATTAAACCTTTTAATATGTCTCGCGAGAAAATTACTGTGGTACCTTTTTTTACTAATTAGGGTTTCGACAGGCCAAACCCCAATTCCTACACCACCGTGCCAATGGCAAACCATGCCACCCACGTCATCACGCCAAGGCATGCCACCCATGCTAGCCGCACCACCGTGCCAATGGCAAACCATGCCACCACATCTACCGCGCCAAGGCATGCCAACCATGATAGCTGCACCACTGTGCCAATGGTAAACCATGCCAACCACGTCTACCGCGCCAAGGCATGCCAACCATGCTAGCCGCACCACCGTGCCAATGGCAAAACCATGCCAGCCCACGCCTATCGCGCCAAGGCATGCCAACCATGCTAGCCGTACCACTGTGCCAATGGCAAACCATGCCAACCATATCTACTACGCCAAGGCATGCCAATCATGCTAGCCAAGCCAACCGCACCTTTCCTTGGCCCTAACCATGCTAGCCGCACCATGCGCCTACAACATGCCAAACCCTTGGCCCCACCATGCCAAGCCAACCACACCTTGGCCCCATCATGCCAAACCCTTGGCCCCACATGTGCCAATGGCATGCCAGCCACCTTGTCGCGCCATACCGTGTTGGCCTTCCCCATGTGGCTACTAAAACAAAGGTTTGCAACAATCAACGGCTATCTTCCCATCTAAGATGCAAATCTTAGCCGTCCAAGGTCACCAACCAACGCATGGTAACCTTTGGCCCAACGCCAAAACCCTAGTTTTGGCCACGCCCAAACCGTGCCAAGGCATGCCGACCATGCCACGTGTACCAATGGCATGCCGTTCCATCCACCTTGTCGCGCCATACCGTGTTGGCCTTCCCTATGCGGCTACCAAAACGAAGGTGTGCGACGATTAACGGCCACCCTTCCATCCTAGGTGCAAATCCTAGTCGCCCTGTTGTCAACAACGCATGGTAACCTTTTGGCCCAAACACGCTAGCTCTCAAAACTTGTTATCTTCCCAAAACATGCTAGCTTTCCCAAAAACGCACCAAACATGCCACCGTCCCTCTTGAATTCTTTCCCCGAGTTTTACTTCTGGGATGTTTTCACCCTCCGAACGAGCTCAAAAAACCTAAATATTCCCGAGCAGGGAGATAGGAAATTCTTTTCCGTATTTAATGGAGGGGCGACCATCAAAATACGAGTTCATATGAGAATTCTACACGATTCTAATAAAGGGCGCTAATTAGGTTTTCAAAGATACTAAACCCTAATTTAGACAAAGCCGCAAGCATTTCCTCGTCCAAGCCGCACACCGCAGCTGGGCTCCACTCCATGTTAAAGCCATGCCGCCATGCTTTCATACTGGGCTACCAAACGAAGGCTCGCAACAATCAACGGCCATCTTTCCATCTAAGATGCAAATCTTAGCCGTCCAAGGTCGCTAACCAACGCATGGTAACCTTTGCCCAACGCCAAAACCCTAGCTTTGGCCGCGCCTTAAACCACGCCAAGGATGCCGACCATGCCACATGTGCCAATGGCATACCGTGCTGGCCTTCCCTTTACGCTTCTAAAACGGAGGCCCGCAACAATCAACGACCACTTTTCATCTAAGGTGCAGATCTTAGTCAGTCCAAAGTTACCGCCTAACGCATGGCAACCCTTTGGCCCTAGTTTGGTCAAAGCTTAAACAAAGCCAAAACCCTAACTTTTGGTCACGTTTCTAAACTAGGCCATACTAAATCCATATTGATCATGCAATAATCAACCGCTACCCGTCCTCTTAAGATGCAAAAATCTCGACTGTCGATAGGTCACCACGCAAGTCTCCCAAGCTCAACTTGCCGATAACAAGAACGTATACATGTTTTCTACGAAAACATTCGAGACATCAACGATGTCACAAAGTGGGGATGCTCATTGGGTATTGGTTTCAGTTTACAAATAGCAGGCGGCGCACACTACGCCCGTTATAAGAGAGTGTCATAAGGATGAAGCGCTTAGTAAATACATGGAGTAATGGGTGAAACGCCTTCTCTAATGGAACATCAACCAAAGCAATTACCTGTGACTACCTCTCGTAACACCCTCGTGTTTTTAGCATGGTGCATGCTAAAAGATGCGCCATTTGCTTGTGATGAAGCTTCATCCAACGGTGAGATGCATTTGGCCCCGGGGCCATATCTCGGTGCCAAGTAAGGTACATCGCATATGCATATTGGCTAAGGCCAATATGGCATTGGTTGGAAGCCACATTGGCCAAGAGCCAATCTTGTATCAAATGATGCATTAGGTCAGTTGGGTAGATGACTGAAAACGATTGCCAACATGGCCGACATCGTCGACAGTGGGATTCGCCAATATGGCCGGACATTGGGTTGGCAGTGTATGGCCAAGATGGACGGACATCGGTTGGCAGTGTACGGCCAACATGGCTGGAGATCGGGTTGGTAATGTACAGCCATCACGGCAGGGACATTAAGATGGCCTATGGGCCAAAGTCGGAAATACCGCCATCACGGCTCTTCATCGGGTTTGGGTTTTGAAATGTTCAGCCTATCCTCGGCCGGACAAAGGGGAACCGCATGAGAGCCGAATCAATGTACAACCATCTTGGTCGGTTATTCAGAAAATACATGGCAACGGCCATGAATAGTAAACGGGGAGTTGATGAAATATTTTTGGTCCCCTTTCCATACTTGCAGAAATTCAATTAAGACATATATGGGAGGGGTAGTTGGTCAAGGTGCATATGCGACTATGTACCAAGTAAGCTTCATGTTTTAATTAAAGAGTATAAAATGATGCCTAAGGCTCATTTATAGTTGTGTAGCCTCGCGAAGAGGGCATTTGATGCTTAGGCATCGTTATGCCATATCATGGACCAAACATGCATCACTTGATGCATTTCGACTTGAACTGGCCATACTGACAAGGCCATTACACATCGTTGCTTGGGCCACGGCCTAGCAAACGAGTTGAATAAGTTACTTGTCCTTCGTGGATGAACTACGGCTCTGGCTTGATCCCTCGTAGAGTAGGAAGGGCACGAGGGCCCGCAATGAGTCGTAAAAGATTGCCTCAGAGCTCGACGCAAGAGATGATCAGGGCCGACTTGATGAGGCTTAGTTGCATGCCGCAAGTGGATGCTCATACTTCCTATCAAGTTATAAAGAGTTGGTACTACAAGAAAATGGGGATTTAGTGTCAAAGGAAATTGTCAGAAATCCCCTGTTTTGGTCACGAAATATTTTCCGAGATGGATTTTTTTGTCACGGGTTGTCTCAAATAATTTGTCTGGGAAAGTATTTCGACAAAATTACTTAAACGGCCACGAAAAATTAATTAACGACTAAAAATATTGTCAACAAAAGTCTCTTTCACCGACGAAATAAAATTGTCTGCGAAAGTTATTTTAATGACGGAAAAATTCGACACCGAACGGAAAAATTGTCGCAAAAATGTAAATTCCAGGACAAACTAATTTGTCTTTAATGATATCCATTTAAGACCGATTAAATTGTCTCAAAAACGAAAGTTTTGTGTCAAATTAATTTATATTTAATGATAACTATTTAAGACCAATAAAATTATTTCAAAATGAAAATTTCGTGTCAATTTGATTTGTCTTTAACAGTAATTATCAGAAAGAAAAATATTTGTCTCTAGTTTATTTTGTTAGAGACAAAATTAACAGTCCCTAAAGGTCAAATTTTAGGGACTGTTCGTCCCTAAAGGTCAAATTTCAGTCTAAGTTCACAATCTTAGATTGGAAGACTAACTTGTTCGTCTCTAAATATTTTATACCAACTTTTTGACTTAAAAAGAATTTTTGGAGACAGAACTCCTTCTCTCTAAAAGCTTCTATTTTTATCTCTAATTTTGTCCCTAAATATTCTATCAAGAACAACTCATTTAGCCTGAGAACATTTTTTCTGTAAATATCTTTCCCCTATAAATATCTTAGACAACTTTCTTCTTCATTAAATTATTTTTATTGGTCAGTAAATACTTTATTAATGACTGTTTGTTTGCCTTACAAAGGAATTTCAAGGACATAATTATTCATCTCTACAAGCTTTTTAATAATTGCAAACGAAAATAACAGAAATTCAATTTTATTGAGTCATTTCTTTGTTTATAATCATAAAATCATAACAGATACAAAAGATTGAAGTTTTACTCAATCAAATATGTAAATATGAGATTACCATTCCTATGCCAAACAACCAAAAACAATAAAACTACTGGAAATTGAAATTCATGTAGAAATAAAATCTCTTGGTCTATTAATTCTAAACACTAAATACATGAAAGAATGAAACACTGTATATAACTTGATCAGTTCATCCAGATCCATTTGGTTCAACATTTGAATCAATATCTCTTGCTGGAATAGTGCATATCTGCGTGGTTTGAACCAATATCTCCATAAGGATTAATACTCCTCTATCTTCTTTTTAATCCTTTTCCTAAAACCTCGTTATGAATATCAACTTCATCTCTTGGCTCCTTTAATGATGCTTTTTTGTTGGATCATCGTATATCCTAAACAAATATTACATATTAGTTTATAGGTCGACTAAGTAGAAAAAATAATTGACAAAAAATCAAGCTAATTACAAGTATTTTTAAATCATACTACCTTAGAAGTCATTCTTATGATTCCCCTTCTTCGCCCCTGGATAACCAAAAAAACAAAATCCGGTGAGAAACTCCGAAAAGAGATATATCAAATCTCATAGTTTCGTGAGCCGATCTCAGAATTAAGGGCCTCGTGCGAAATTTTTCGTAGGGCCCTTTACAATGTCGAATATTTTGTAACAATAAAAAAACAAAAAATCAATAATTTTTATTTAATTTGGAACATTATTGACGATACCAAATAAAAATTTACGACTAAATAATGGTGTTAATGCGTATTTTATATAGATAAGATGAGAGTATTAAATAAGAATTTTTTTTCTGGATGTCAATAAGACTACGCAAGGATAACAAAAAATTTATATAGATAAAATGAGAGTATTAAATAAGAACTTTTTGTTCCGGATATCAATAAGAATACACAAGGATAACACAAAAGATAGGAAGCTTACTCTTGGGAGGTAATAGTATTAGGTTAAATGCGGTCAAATTTAAATTTAAATCAACAACAAATTGATTACTCATGGGATGGATTGTTTAAGTATTGAATCTACAGGTTGTGTGTTCGAGCTTGGCCACGGAAAGTTTTTTTTTTTTTTTTTGTTTTTGGGTTAGTGTATGAATTTTTAGCTGGAAAAAAAGGCCCTTGGCAGAGCTGGGCCCTGTGCGGTCGCACACCTTGCACACCCTCAGGCCCGGCTCTGCATAGTTTTATGATTATGAGCTTTTACTTTCCAACAGAATACGTTTGCCAAGGCCACTTGAATAATCTCTAATAATCACGGTAATCTCTAATTACCGTGATTCTCAGCTTTTCTATTTCCAACTTCTCCATATCAATAACGAGTACCAGGTGTAATAGTGGATCTCTGGCATCGTGAACTGGTTTAAGAAAGTGGGAGAGATGGAAAACTGGTTGGTTGCGATGGTGGTTGTGAGAGAGACATGAAGATGATGGTGAGGGAGGCGGATGAGGGAAAGGGGTGTTTTAGCAGAGAGGATGAGGGAGAATGGGAGATGCGAGAGAGGGAGGCGGAGAGAGGAGGTAGCTTTAGGTTTAGGGTTTTTTTAATTTATACTCTGGGTTTAGGTTTAGGATTAACTTTCTCAAAAAGATCTAGGGCCCTAGTTGTTTCAATGTGTGCTTCCCCCGTACCACTTTTCGTTTCTCACAGTGTTACCACGGCTACACAAGTATTTGCTCCAATATCTATTTGACTGGTCAATACTGATTTAGTTGGAAAGTTATGAAACAATCTAAGGCCTGCAGTCTTATTTAGCACCATTAATTACATAGACCATATCAAAGTAATTTTTTTTTATTTAATCTTGAAGCATGTATTTTAATGATAGAAAATTATGTTACAATTTGAATTTGACGTGGGTACCACATGCCCACAAAATTATGGAAAATAATTTAACTAATAAACATCGAGATTGTCCGGCCCAAATTTTTGTTGAAAAATTTCCACCCTTTATTTTCTCGATCATTCCTGAGATGTGCCAAGGGGGCGGAGTAGGGGATGTGATGAAGCGCAGAAGGTTCTTTGAATCCGTCTCGAAGATAACTTTTGGCCATTTATTTTTTGTTGCCGCTTCTTGATGCCAAAAGCAGAGCCGAAGTTTATGCGCTTAAGGGCAGTCATAATTCCTAAGGTTGAGCTAAAGCCATTATCGTTCGTGTTATCTTGATCTTGATCCAGTTCATGTTAGGGTGGACCATCCTACTGAGATTATCGATATCCTTTTGGTGCTTCTTGAGTGGTTATATGTCGGATAATCTCCTAGTAGCACAAGAGTTAAGGATTTTTGTGCCGCAGAATATTCTTGATGTTGTTTTTGAGTCCAAGCTAATATTTGTTCTCGATGTTGTCCGGCTTCGCTGTGATATTAGTTCATTCTCGGCCGCCCATAAGGTCCGAATAAAACAAAAAGAGGAGATGACACATATTGGTGTTGAATTTTGTAGGAGTTGGGAAATGGATTGTCTGAGGCGTTAAAGTTTATTTGGGGGTATAGTTGGAGTTTGGTGTGTTTTTGAGCTAAGTGAGGGAAGTGAATTAGTAGGTGAGCCGCTGATGCTGAACCAGTGTGGCGTTTGGGGTAAATGTCGGAGTTGGTCATATGGATGTGATGTAAGAGAGAGAAGGTTGGTAGACCTTCATTCATTGCTTTCCCCAATAAAAGAGAATTTTTGGTGGACACGGTAAAGTCCACAAGAATTTGGTAGGTGGGAGGGGGTTTGAGTAGGTTGACCATGTGTTAGACATTTATATCCCGATGAAGTAGTGTATTTTCTAGAATTTGAGTTTGCCAGATAATTTTGTCCTCTGGGCTATCTTGGGGAAGGTGGATGTTTATGATTTTTTGGGCTACAAGATTTTCAAAAATCTAAATGACAGTTCCATACACTTTAGTCAATTTCACCCGTTATATATATTACATTATCTAATATCGTCGACCTCACTAAATTTCTCTTGACTCCATGGGTTAAGTTATATGGTTACCTAGAAATTCGGACCGAATTTCTATCCACTTCAATTAATTTCGCTTTTTATTCGTTAATCTTACCCAATTTCGGTCACCTCACTCAGTTTCAATCGAATTTCTCCGATTTTTTCCAGTTATTCATCATTTTAACTTAATGTCCATTTACTTAGTCGATTTCACCCTTTATGTATCAATTTTACCCAATATTACTCGACCTCATTCGATTTTTCCTTGATCGAATGTCCATCGATCTTAGTCAATTTCACCCGTTATACGGGCCTTGTCCAATATCGCTCGGTCTTAATTTCTTATCAATTCCATAGGTTTTATTACATGGTTATCTGCTAATCAAAGTGAATTTCCGCTGACTTCAATTAATTTCACTTATCATCTGTTATCTATTACACTACACCAAATTCTAGGATTAGAAATGTAACTGTGCCATTACTAAAACGGTTAAATGCCTCGCTTGTTGCAAAAGCGAGTGTTACATTTTTTTAGATCTACCGTAAATGTGCTCGAGCCAGCTACTTAATTTGCTACGTGGTAACACCAGTAGTCAATTCTTAATTTTTTGCAACAGAGTCAGTTGTAATAAGCCTAGAGTCGTTATGAACTTTTAATAAAGAAAAATTCATCGCCGGTCAACCTTGACCTAGTCAAAATTGGTCTATATTGACTGTGTCAAGATATTTGACCTAAAGAATTTTTCCATTTAAATAAGCGGAATTCGAGATTCAATACATTCATGACCACACTCAACAACAATTTCTTCAATCTATGCAAAAGAACATTCATTCAATTCATAATCACATTCATTCAATTCATCCCATGTTCATATAATATGACAAAGAAACTGAACATATAACAAAGAAACTGAAATTTCTCTAAGTACCAAATTTCAAAGAAACTTTCTAAAGGAATACATACAAATACAAACTTACGCCTACAAAACTTGAATACATGGAACTTACAAAGCGTGAAGCTCCTTTTGTTCTACATCATTCAAATAACAATGAAACCTAGTTCGATTTATATCCTTTGCAGCTTGCTTTGTTGAAATCTTGGGCACGTAAAAACTCGATGTAGGCAATCCCGTAAAATACAACATGCAGCATTATTATGACAAGTAAACTGAAGAAATAATGTTCAAAATATAGCTAAATTACAAAGTAGATGTATCTATCTCATCAAGTATATACAAATCATCTACTTTGTAGTTTAACATCTTTTAATACCAATGAATGTATGTCAAGTGGACATACAAGTTAACGTTTTTTAAGAAAAACTTATGTTATCTTATCTATCTCATATCTTGGCAAAGCACCAACTTTTGCACTTGCTTGATTCGTGAACCTAGGTTCTTTTTAATTCTTTTCAACACGCCGCTTCTTTTCTCGTTTTTCCCTTGCAAAAGGATCCTCTCCCTCGGCTCAGAACACCAAGACATAGAACACCATTAGCCAAACTTTTAATATGTATCGACTTTGAAGCTCTTTTTGAACAAGGCTCAAAACCACCACTGGATGCTAAATAGAGTAGAATGCATCGCTTCTTCGCTTAGTTCTTAACTTCTAAGATTATTTACTAGCCAAGCTTAAATACACAAGAAAAGGGTGCAACAAGATGATAAAGAAACAAACACATAACAAAAACTACTAAAGAATAACACTTGCCTGCTATTCCAAGAAGGGTCACAACAAAGCTGTGCAAAAGCTATTAAGCTAGGATCGATGAGAACGCATGGCACACCCGATCAACTTTAAAACAAACCTAGTTCACTATTCCCATTGCCACTAGTAGCACAAGATCGTAAACTTGCCAAATCACAAACCTGTCAAAAAGAAAAAAAAAAACTGTCATGCATAGGATGTTCCAAAACCGAAAATATTCTCAAGATATTCATTAAAGCACAAATTCGGTTTCCATAATTCCTGGAAATGCTCTGTCCAAAAATAACGATCAAATCTCTCTAAAATCTAATTAGTAAATGCACATTACTAATTTTGGAATTTCCCTACAAAATGAAATTAATAACCTTAATTAAAAGATTCTTAACTTACTTATGTTTCGATCCTCGGGATTCTCTTCCCTTAGCCGTTAAGCATGAGTATCTTTAAACAATTAAAGAAATAAACATTCACAACACGTGTTCAAAGTTTGTCGACATCTTTACTTTGACGTTCTCTTTCACACTTTACAACCTTGAAACCGATTTGCCACACTTCCAAACAAGTTTAAAATTGGTTCATCCGACTTTCAAGAACTATGATTGATCAAACCAACATTCATTCATAATCATGGGTTTAACGGTTCTACCAAAACAAGTTTCGGTTCTACCTCCACGTGAGTACTGTGCATAGTCACACTAGCTTTCCAAAATTCGGTTGACTAGGTACTAGGATCGGTTCCCCACATATATATGGTATCTAACTTATATGTGTTGCACATGTCCATATGGATCGGTTCCGCTTTTGCCTAAAAAAACGTGTTGCACATGTCCATAGTATCGGTTCCTCTTCTCGCTATAAACCTTGTTGCACCCCATACAAGGATCGGTTCCCCTTGTGATGTATTGCACCTCTTACTAGGATTGGTCCCCCTCTCCCAAATTTGGTCAGACACACAAACCCGATCATACCACAGGTGATAACTTAAGATCCGTTTTACTAATAAAAGTTATACCAATACATAAGTCAGACATTTGTGAATAGTTCTACCAAGAACACAACAAGTTGTGAGTTGTTATACTCAATCACACATATTGGTTGTTCATAAGATATGCAATGAATAACAAAACCAATAACACCTGACAATTTCCTTTTCGGTCCACAAACAAGTTTATGAACTTACTTCCTTAGAACACATGTAAACATTGTTCCCTAGGATGAAATCCTCACCTCATACCCATACATAATCACAATAGCATTCAAATGATTATGGCGATGTCTTATCTACAAAGTTTAATGGTTAAGCAATAAACCTCGTATTGTATTCCTTAATACTATGTCTATCTAAAGTTCAAATATGCTTCGCAGTTATGTTTTCAATATGCACGACTTGAAAGATAAGTTAGGGAATGAAACAGTTCAATTCAAATATCGCTAACCTCAAGTGGAAGGATGATTGTTGTCGTTGTAGCTCCTTGCTTCTTCACATCTTCAATACTTCACAATACTTGTAATGTCTCATATCCTAATACTTTCAAGCTAACCTATACGAAGTTGACTCTAGTACATAATCAAGCGACTCTTAACATGAGTTTTGATTCACTAAAATATGACAACCAAACTTGACATACCAACGCTTGGTGGGTTCAACCGAGCAATGCTCTAACACATAGATTGTGTAGTTGAGCATTAGACTTCATGGCGTTCATAATTTGAAGACGAATAACTACTAAAGGGAGTTTGTGGAACTTCATCAACAAAAGGTATGTGGAGATTGAAACTCATCTATCACTTGGAAAGTCTATTTCTACTCTATCTCCTATAAAAACAAAAAATTGAGACATAAGTCGTATTACGATATAGTTTTCTATTATACACATTTGAGATTTCGAATGAAGTTTATCTCGCTTTACATATTTCTCGAATACGTGTTGGCAAGCTTTCGCTTCGACCAAGTTCATCTTATATTCTGATCATGTGAAAATTTCCAAGTAACATCTTACATGGTTTGTGTGATATAATCATTGGTGTAGACTTGGAATGTTTCGTTATGATTATTTCAATATATCTTGAAAATTGCTTTAATGCTAATAGTGTGTGAAAACAACTATTGTCATCCTCTAAGAAAGTTTCAATGATTGAAATAAAGAGTTAAAAATCAAGTAACCATGTTTGGATATAAACATAGTGTGTTCTCACATTTGTGTATAAGTCCAAAACCGGAACTCGAGTATGCGTACCCGCACGCGCATCGCGGTTGTTGTTGATGTCTGGCAAGTATGCACACGTACGCATACTGGCGGAAGTCTCACGTCCATGAATTTCTCCCGGAGTTCGAAGTGTGAAGTGGTATGCGCACCCGACGCAGATCAAGCGTAACCAAACTCTGGCCCGCTACTTAAGTATGCTTACACGTTTGCATACTTGAGTTGGTTACATTCTAAAATCGGTTGTACATAAACTTAAACATTTATAAAATAAGGATTGCAGTCTTTGCAAACCGTGGCTATAATGTTCATGAACTGATTCGAGTGAATCAAGCCGATTTCGTTTTAATTGTGTTCTTGTATACTCCTATGAGAATATAGCAATTGAACGACTCTTTAACTAGTTTCATTTGAGTTATTTGAACTAGTTATGGTTAAGATGGACAAGGTTGATATGAGAGTATTCATATGGATAACCTCGGTTAACTATTATTGAACCAACATGGTGTACACGTTTAGGTACTACATAAACCTAAATGAGGTACATTTCATTTGTATGTAACAAGCTAAGTTCGATCTAACAATAAAGATATTAGCTTGGTCAATCTGGTTTTCATCTAACGGTGAATATTGAATGCTTTGTTACCAAGGTAACTTGGATTGCAAACCCTAATTTGAAAACTATATCAAGGAGAACTCTAGCAACTGGGAAAACTAATCCCCACACCTCATGTATGTTACTAGTTGCATAACTAGAGTCGATTCTCCTTTAACCTTGGTTTCTTCTCGAGACCCTGTAGGTTAACGACTTGAAGACTTTATTGGGATTGTGAAGCCAGACCCAACTATTCTCTTTGTAATTGCGTGATATGATCTTGTTGTTTCTATCGTGATTGGGTGCAATCGTAAGATTGGCTTGAGATTTATATCTCCGATAGGCAAGATAGAAAAGTAGTCACAAACATCTTCGTCTCATCGTTTGTGATTCCATAATATCTTGTTTCCCTAGTCGATTAAGATTATTGTTAGGTGATTGATTAGGGTTCAACTACAGTCCAGTCCGAAGTTCATTGGTAGTAAGCTAGTTTCTATAGCGGCTTAATACAATATGGTGTTCAAACTGGACTAGGTCTCGGAGTTTTTTGATTTACGGTTTCTTTTAACACTCGTGTCTGTGTTTTTTCTTTTCCGCATTATATTTTTGTTATATAATTGAAATATCACAGGTTGTGCATTGAATCGATCAATTTAAAAATCCGACCTTTGGTTGTTGATTGAAATTGATTGATCCTTGAACATTGGTCTTTGGTACCGTTCAAGTTACTCCTCTTACATTCAATCGGGCTCGCAGATTTCTATTTGCTGATTGCAGATTGAATTAAGAGTTAGAGATATAAACTCTTTGATATACTTTTAACTAGATTGAGTCTGACTGTCTAGTTGATTCTCTATAAAGTATATTTGAGTAATTCCTCTCAGATTGCCAAACGAATTGTTGGGTGTGGTTGTTAGACCCCCGCATTTTCAGAAACACACATAGAAATCACTCTACTTCTTCTCTTCCTCTGTTTTCTGTAAATAATTTTACTATTGAATTTTCTCTGTTTTGAGTTTCGTCAATCATTGCCAAGTTCTAAAGGCGTTCTCTTGTATGCTACAATGAGGAACGCTAACGATAGTTGTATCCTGGAGGCAACTCGTCGTTAAAGCTATAACATCTCTCTACAAGAGAAGTAGCCGGCGATATTGTGTTTTGGACAGCGTATATCGTACGTGCCTCTATTATTCTGCGACAATTTGTTGCTGCATCCGAAAGCAATCATTGGTTCGAGCTAAGTATTATTCTCAGTATTTTACAGTTGTTTGTTACTATTTCCAACAATCTAAAGAGAATATCTCACTACTCTAGTTTTCTGTAACAACATGGGGAAAAGTACTGTAGACAAACCCGCTAAGTTTAGTGGAAAAGACTTTAAATGATGGCAATCAAAAATGTTATTTTTTCTCAAAGACCAAAGGTTAGATGAAGTTGCTTTGGAAAAACCCTCAAGAAGGCTTCATGACCGTGGTTATGAAGATAGACTGTATAGGTGGACTATGAAGAATTATATGTGTAAAAATCATATACTTAACTGCTTGGATGATTCCTTATATGATTTTTATAATGCAAAAGAGAATTTTACTGCTTTTGATTTATGGGAAGCCTTGGAAGAAAAATATCTTGCCGAGGTTGCTGGAAGCAAGAAGTTCTTGGTGGCTAGGTTTCTTGAATACAAAATGAATGATGAAAAACTTGTGGTTGATCAATTCATGGAACTTCATTTAATCATCAACGAAATTCTTATTGAAGGCATGGTTATTGATGAAGTCAAGCACCAGCTATTGAAAACTTCCACCTTCATGGATCGAGTACAAGAGGAGGTCGACACAAGACTCGTGGAAATCACCATGATGTAAATGGGAAAAAGATACAAGTTGAGGAGCTACTTCCGCCGCAAGGACAAGAACCTGTTGGTAAGCAATGACATGTCCAACAAAGCTTATATCCTAGATGATAATGCTGCACCAAAGAAAGGACATGATGGAAAATCTGAATCCAGCAAAAACGATAACAAACGTCATAAACCCAAAGGTAACAAACTTAAACCTAAGGGTGGTGTCTGTAAGAACACTATCAAAGGTAACTGCTATAACTGTGGTAAACCCGGACACATGGCCCAAAACTGTAGGGCGCCTAAAAAGACCAAAAATGATCCAAAACAGAAAATTAAGGCGAACATAATAGATGAATCTGGATATTTTACTGGCATGTGTCTGAATTCAACCTTGTCTCTAATGCGACCAATGTGAGAGACTAGTGGTTAGATTTTGGATCCACCAGGCATGTCTGCAAGTTCATAAATGCTTTCTCCTCCTATGTCAAAGTAGGAGATGATGAGAAATTATTTATGAGAAACTCTTCCACCGCGAAAGTGGTGGGAAAAAGCAAGGTTGAATCAAGATCACTTCAGAAAAACTCCCACATCAATGACGTGTATCACGTCCCTGACATATGCAAGAATCTTATCTCAGAGACCATTTTTACTTTGGAAAGGTTTTAAAATTGTAGCCGAGTCTAACAATGTTGTAATCTCTAAAAGTGGTGACTTCAGAGAAAAGGTTATGTGTCGAAAACATGATTAAGCTTAGTGTATTTGCTTTGAACATGAATGTTAACGATTCTTTTGTTTATGTTTGTGACTTCACATGTTTCATGATAGACTAGGACATGTTAATTTCAAATCCATCAAAAGATTTTCTACTTTAGGTTGCATTATTCCTAAAATAAACTTTGACGGAGGTCATAAATGTGAAATTTGTGTTGAATCTAAATATGCAAGAAAACCATTCAACAAAAGGGTTGAACGTAATACGCTTCCTGGGGAACTAATCCACTCGGATTTAGAGATTTAAAATCACCTCCAACTCAGAGGTGGCAAAGATGGTACATCACTTTTATCGATGATTACTCGCGATATCGGTCAGTTTATCTTCTGAGAAGTAAAGATGAAGCTTTAGAGGCTTTCAAATTATATAAACTTGAAGTAGAAACCAAAGAGGTGTTACAATTAAAACTCTTAGGTCAGACCGTGGCGGTGAGTATGTGATACCTATAAGAGAATTTTTCAAACTTAATGGCATCATTCATGAAAATACTGCACCTTCTTCACCTGAGTCGAATGGAATAGCTGAAAGGAAAAACCTAACACTCATGGATATGGTGAACATTATGTTAGCTAGTTCGCAGTTACCTTCAACCCGTTGGGAGGGGGAGCAATTTCTCTTTGCATGATATATCTTGAACTGAATTTCACTTAAGAAATCAAACAAAACTCCATATGAGTTATGGAAAGGAAGACAACCTTCATGTGTATACTTTAAAGTATGAGGGTGTTTGGCCAAGGTGGCCATTCCTCGTCCCAAGAGAACCAAAATATGACCTAAAACTGTGGATTGTGTTTTTTTGGATATCCTGAGCATACTAGTGCATATAGGTTCATGGTCATATGTTATGACCATAATAACATTGGTCTGAACACGATAATGGAATCTAGAGATTCAGTGTTTTTTGAACACGTATTTCCTTTAGGGTCTGGACCTCGCAAAAGGGTCCATGATGACCTCACAGATGTTCCTTCGACTAGTCATCCCCCGTCTTGAGACCGAACCTAGAAGAAGTAAGAGGGTTAGAACAGAGACAAGTTTTGGTCTAGATTTCGTGACTTTTATGGCAGAGTCTGAATCTCAAACCTATAAGGAAGCTATGACTTCTCCGGAAGCTCCCTTCTGGGAAGAAGCTTCAATAAATGAGTGGGAGTCCATTCAGCAAAACGAAACTTGTGAGCTTGTAAATTTACCTCTTGGTAGTAAAGCCATAGGTTGCAAATGGGTCTTCAAAAGTAAGCTTAGAACAGATGGAACTCTAGAGAAATACAAAGCTAGGTTGGTTGTTAAAGGCTATAGACAAAAGGAAGGATTAGATTTCTTTGATACTTTATTCACCTGTCACTAGAATCACTTCTATTAGGATGTTGATTGATATTGCTTCTCTTTTTGATTTGCATGTACATCAGATGGAAGTTAAAATTGCATTTTTATATGGTGAATTGAATGGAGAAATTTATATGGACCAACTCAAGGTTTTGTAGTGAAAGGTTGTGAAAACAAAGTATGCAAATTGAATAAATCAGACGGCTTAAAACAAGCACCAAATAAATGCATGAAAAATTTGATCATGTAATGATATCTAAATTTACTTTTAAGGTTAATGAATCTAATAAATATGTTTACATTAAATCTGTGTATGATGCTCATGTTATTTTGTGCCTGTATGTTGATGATATGCTCATATTAGGCAGTAACATTGATATTATGAATACTACTAAACGCATGCTTAACGAAAACTTTGACATGAAAGACTTTGGCCCCGCTGATGTAATCTTAGGGATGAAAATCAGAAAGACGTCTGATGGATATAGTCTTATTCAATCTCATGATGTTTAAATCAGATTTAAGAGATTTAATCATGAAAACACTAAACCTCTCGCAGTACTCCTTATAATCCCACTTGTAAGTTGAAAAAGAACAAGGGTGCGAGAATTTTCAACTTGAGTATTCTCGCGTTATTGGCAGTCTTATATATTTGATGAACTGTACAAGACCTGATATTGCCTACACTGTGAGTAGATTGAGCAAGGTACACTTATAACACTGGGCGAGATTACTGGAATCACTACAAAAATGATGGCCAATTGTGACGGCTCTTTTCAGACATCTGTCACAAAAAGTAATCAAATGTGACACCAGTTCGTTGCCGTCACATTGGCATGACCTACTGTGATGGCATCTAGCCAATGGAGACGGGCTTCGTTGTCGCGATACAAAATGCCGTCACAAGTACTCCCTCCGTCCTAAATTAAGAGTCCGCTTTGACTTTGTGAAAATATTAAGGAAATCCTATAAAATATCATGACTAGCCCTTGACTAGCCTATTTAATGTTATATTATTACCAAAACTAGATTATTAGCTTAAATTTGATAGTATTATTATTTTAGAAATATTTTAAGAAATAAAACAAGTTTATATTGCTTTTATTATGGAATCCACAATTTAAGAAATATTTTTTCCTCCATTTGATTTTGGTTTCCCGCACTAAAACTTTAGAGTCTTTCGAATTTTTATTTGAGAGGGAAAAAAATTGAAAATTGAAAATTTAGATTATTTCCTCTTTATATATACTCGACCATGGAAATTTGAGATTTTGTCATAATTTTTTTTTGATCCTTTCCCATGTATATAACCATGTTTCAAAAAAAGAAGGCTATTATTGGGGCGTCACATTCCATTAGAGGGGCGTCACCTAATAGGACAAAAACAGGTCACCCATAAGTAATTTCAAAAATCCCTTATCTCAAATAATTGTGTAATGACTAAACAACCTTGTTCGTTTTTTTAGTTTAATTAATTAAACCTAGCTACGTCCTAAATTACGCCTCTCGAAAATCAACTAAACCTAGGCGTAAAATTGGAATTACGCTTTGAAATCAAATCAACCTAGGCGAAATCGAATTACACCGGAAAACAACTAACTAAACCTAGGCGAAATCGAATTACGCTCCCTGAAAATAACTAACTAAACCTAGGCGTAAAATTGAAATTACGCCCGGAAATCAACTAAACCTAGGCGTAAAATTGGAATTACGCCTGAAATCAACTAAACCTAGACGTAAACAACATGCAAATCAAAGTTTACGCTTGAATGAACTAAACCTAGGCGAAGTTCTTCAAAAACTAAATTACGATAAAAATCTAGTACCGCACCTGTGCGTAACACTAGCAGTAAAGTAAATAAAATCCTAATTTTACTTCGATTTCATTCGACAAAGCACAAAACTAGTACAAAAAGATGGGTTTGTTTGATTATTACCTACATACACCATGGGTTGTTATCAGGAGTTTGAAAACATGATTCTTCAATTGATCAATCTAACGAATGAGTTGAGGATGAAGTTGAGGTTGATTGGAGTTATTGATTACCATCACTAGATCAGTTTGCTTCTTCCTCATCTATTTTTAGAGTATTAATTGAAGGGTAATTTTGACAAATTGCTATGGAATCAAAATATCCCTTAAACAGATTTTTGGTCACCAAATATCCAAGTGAAGCCCCTTTAATGGAGTGTGACGCCCCAATAATAGCCTTCCAAAAAAAGGAGAAGAAAAGATTAATACAGATGAAAAGGTTATGTAAGAATAAGTAGAAGTTTTATTAGGAATTTTATAACTATCCATAAATGTTTTATTTAAAAAAGGAATGACAATTAATACAAAGATATTGAAAAAGTTTTTTTCCTTATATATGGTGATATTATTTAAGATTTTGATGTTAAAATGATTTATAATTATTAAAAATAAAGGTGATATTTAATAGTTTAAGGGAAAAAGATGTCTATATACAAAGCGATGATAAAATGGGACAAATCAAAGATAATTAGGACAGTGCACAAAAAGATATGCATGAAATAGCTCAGTATTTTTGACCGGTCAATATGGGGCCATGTTTTCTGTACAGCCTTTACCAGGAGTCCAAGACATAGAAAAAAATCAATTCATTTCTCTCGAAAAAGTTTCTCTCTCTTTTCTCGATTCCTCTCCAGAAACCCATCGCGAATCTTCTCGTTGATATTCTCTTCGCTAGGGTTTCGATTTCTTTCGCAAATAATACAAATCCACGTTAAAGCAATGGAGTTTTACGGATCGAGATTTGTTACTAGATTTGTTTCGATTCTGAAAGCTCTGGTTTGTTCTAATTGAACCATCTCCTTCTATATCGTCTCTTCATAATTATGTTAATTGAATCAATTTCGTAAGTCTACGAAAACCAGCCTTGTGACGATTCATGCACAACATGCTCGGATTGGGTTCTATTTCAGAACATGTTCTCAAGCTGAATCTAAAAAGAAGAAATTAGACAACGTGAAGTGGACCGAAGCAAACCAAGAAGAAGAAAATCTACTAGGTACGACTATTTGATCATCTTTTGATTCTTGTTAAGATTTCTTCAATGAATTTGAGGTTTTGATTTTTTTTTTAATTTTGTTTGATTTTTTTTTTTTTTACAGAAACTGATTAAATTAAAGAATGGATTGATTGATTAAGAGAATGAGTCAACCACAGCAACCAACAGTGATACTTACAACAGCTGGTTATTATCGCACTCTTCAATACCCTGATTCGGTATGTTCAATTTTCTCAAACTTTACTGAAAATTTATTTCTAAGTTGTTGATCGAACCCTGTAATTTAGTGAGTAATAGGCTCTGCTGTTTGATGTTCAACAAACCTAGGAAGATAATAATCGATTGTTGTTCAATCAAATGGTTTCCATAGATAATAATTGGAGGACAAATAGATATAATCTATGAATTGTTTGAGAATTTGTGATAAATCCTGTTTATTAGTTGTGTGGGCTTTCTAGGCATGGTCTAATCATCTTGGTTTATCTCAGCTTTATGGTGTTTCATAGGTAGACTGTTAAACTTTTAGTTCTAATAAATGTTTATAACATTTTTCCATGGCTTTTAATCCAGGTACAACAATGTTAATATTAATGTTGTTGTTCAGACAGAACATGGACTATTTGTCCCCGTTTGTCAAAGTGAGTGTTGGCATCAGTTCTACAGGCTCAAGTGTCTTTTGGTTTCATCTTGAAGAAATTGTTTCTTTATGACATGCTGAGAGGTCCCTCTGTTTTTGTAGGATGTTGACAAGAAGGGTTTTGTCCAAAATCGGTGAAGAGATCAAACAATTGGCTGATAAGGCGAAGAAAAATAGTTTGAAACCTGATGATTATGAGGTTAGTGGGTTTGTCTTATTAATTTGAGGCTTTTAGCAACTACATTTGGTCAGGATCTAATATGCCATATTGTTTATAGGGAGGCACGTTTACCATCTCAAACTGGGGAGGGCCCTTTGGAGTCAAACAATTCTGTGCTATTATCAGTCCTCCTCAAGATGGAATTCTTGCTGTTGGATCAGGTCAGATTTTATTCAGCAACTCGGAAATGATTGGTTCGTGGCCGGTCATCGGACGTGACTTCTTCGATACTGCCAGCCAATTAGGTATATAGAGGAAAGGACTCTGATTGATTTGCTGGAAAGGCCTCTAATTGATTTGCAGATCACTGGAGGTATTGAATTTGGCTGAGCCATACAAGTATCTGACATTTTGAGAGAGGTAGGACATCTAATTCTGTCTACTATAACTTTGATTTTCTATCTCAATTTTGCTCTTGATTAGATCACTGCCAAATCTTGAGTTAATAATGGGTTTCATGTTACGATGCAGAATCAATATTCTAAAGCTATTATAGATAACTTTGATCAACTCCTATGTTACAGAATATCATATGGAGGTTGTTATGGATTGTTTCTAATTAATAGCCATCCTTAATTTAACCGCTTATGTACTTCAGGCGCTCTATATTAGGTACTGAGTATCATATGGATGTAAACTAGTAGGTGTGAAAAACATTCCATCCTCAATTTTACACATTTCCTAGGCTAGTGTAGTATGTCCTTTCTTTCTTGGAGTCTTGGGAATTCTCTGATTGCATTTTCCATTTTTAATAACTATTGTTGGTGCATTTTCCAGTTTTTTTTTATGACAGCCCTGCAACAACGAGATCAACGAGACCGAGGACCTGGAAATGGGGAAAACCCATACTAATTACTCCTGGTATAATCTCAAACCATGTATTTATCTTTTCTATCTTTTCCTGGTATAATTCCCATGTTGTCTCAGAATTTTCTTGCATTCAATAGCAGTGATGAGGGTGTTATTCTTCAATCTCCTACCGAGAGCCCTTTGGAGTCAAACAATTTACTTTTCCACCTTCACTTTGAGCAGCTGAGAAGAGAGTGGTGCCTGGAGCCAGTCCTGATCAATTTAAGTTTGCCACTTTCATGCCTGTTTTTGTTGAGACTTTGTATTTGTTTGTTGCAGTGGGTATTCGTTGTTAAGGGATCCACACCACAACAAAGGGATAGCTTTCTCTGAGAAGGAGAGGGATGCTCATTACTTACGTGGTCTTCTACCACCGACTGTTGTGTCTCAAGATATTCAGGTGAAGAAAATGATGCACAATATGCCTCAATATAAAGTTCCATTGCAACGATACATGGCCATGATGGATCTTCAGGTAAGTCATATTATGCAACAGTTTTAGTCTCATTTTATTGATGTTGTCATTGTTGTTGAAAGGCTTTATTTATGTGTTTGTTGTTGCTTTTCTTTGTGCTGATTTACAGAACATGAACGAAAGGCTTTTCTACAAAGTGCTTATTAACAATGTGGAGGAATTACTACCTGTTGTTTACACTTCAACTGTTGGTGATGTCAGAAATATGGAAGCATATTTAGACACCCTCAGGGTCTTTATATCAGTTTCAAAGAGAAGTATAGCCTTTTTCGTTATTCTACTTGATACTATCTGAGTCATAGTTCTGGCACCGAGAAAATAAATGGCTTTTTTCAGGGGTAAGATTCTTGAGGTGCTCAAGAACTGGCCAGTAAAGAACATCCAAGTCATTGTCGTCACTGATGGTGAACGAATTTTGGGTCTTGGAGACCTTGGGATTAGGACAGCAACTGCTGTCCTAATCCCATCATGAGTTCTTCTCAAAGAAATCATGATGGGCCTCACAACTGTGATTGATGGCAGTTAAGTATTACAACCGAAGGAGGTATACGTGCAAAGAAATAGATAATTTATTTCGCTGCTGGATAACCCACTTGCTGCTTTACAAGTATCGACTTTTACTTTAGTTGATAGTTCAACGTCATTTCTCAGGTTGCGGAGTTATTTTTCAAGTCCCACCCTGCCCAAATGTTAAGTTGAATGGGAAAATAGTTTGAAGGTAAGTAGGTAGCTACCATTTTAGGAGTTTAAAAATATAATTTTTATACACCTATTACAATGAAGATGCATGCCTAACAAATCAATACTGAAAAAAAGATAGGGGGTACACCAGCTTATAGAGAACAAATTTAGAGATTGTCATTTATGTCTAGCACACAAATGTATTGGATGAACTACAAAAGGAAACCTCAATTGAAGGCTGCTGACCCTGAAGTCATATTAGATATTTCTTCTTCAATCTCATTAATCATTATATGAACTTTTTTGTCAATTTGTTGTCTTGCCTTTTAGATACTATTCAGAACTTGAATGCATCTTTTTCTATTGAACCGAATAACCGATGTTGCTGGCGCAGATTGCAGGGTGGCTGCATGATCAAGTAGTACTTGCATATAAAACTTGATTGGTCGAGGGAAATAATGGTTTATCTATTCATCTGATTGTCATCTTACATTTCATTTTCACTCTCTCACTAATTCAAGCAATGGAGAATTTTCGTCAGTGCCTTAGAATCATCAACCGAGCTCGACTTCGGCAGTGGACCACGGATGACAGTCAAAGATCCTTACTTGACTTCGACAGTTGATTGATACCACTACGGATGCAGTCAACAAACCGATCTCCATTGAAGCCGTAGAAATTGTGACTGCATGATCAAGTAGTACTTGCATATAAAACTTGATTGGTCGAGGGAAATAATGGTTTATCTATTCATCTGATTGTCATCTTACATTTCATTTTCACTCTCTCACTAATTCAAGCAATGGAGAATTTTCGTCAGTGCCTTAGAATCATCAACCGAGCTCGACTTCGGCAGTGGACCACGGATGACAGTCAAAGATCCTTACTTGACTTCGACAGTTGATTGATACCACTACGGATGCAGTCAACAAACCGATCTCCATTGAAGCCGTAGAAATTGTGAATGACTACTTTAAAATATCGAATGGAAAATTCGATTGGTCTTGAATTTTGATATTTATCTGTCCGGAATATGTGAATGCAGTGAAATTGTGTTTTTTTTGTTTTAGAACTGTTTATATGCATCACATGTTCTTGCTGTTATGTCTGACAAGTTTTTAAACGGAGCAACAGGCAGCAATGCGCAGCGGCAGGCGCATCGTGCGTGCGGTTTCACTAGTAAAATATAAATAAAAGTAAAAAAATTGTATTTCCGTAGTTCGTATATAACTTCAATAATTTGGGGTTACACATTTTTTCACCATGACACTGTTAATTCTAGGTTTCAAACTTCATAAACTGTATCAATATCTGATTATGTAGGTTTGTTTCGATATTTTTCCTTCTCAATCTAGTCTCTGCTGATTTGCTTGTTATAATTAGAAATATATGATAACTTTAAATTCCAATCACAAATTTCTGTTTATCTTATTGTTTTATATGGTGTTTGAGTTACAGTTGTTTTCCATGTGGATGTATATGGTTCAGCTTGCATAAAGAAGTCGACTCAACAATGAAGGGAGGTGTCCTTCAAAGGTAGTACTTGTTTACATTTTGTAGATGATAATCGGTTTACTGTTATTCAATTTACTTTTTGAAGTATTGATGGTATTATTTTCTATGTAGTGTCTTCAATGTGGTAATAGGTATGTTTCACCATCGATTGTAGTGTCCTGGTTCTGAATTGGAAAACTAGAGTATATATTGCTTGCTCATTATAGTCAGTTATTTTTGGATTGAGTTTTTGGCCTAAATCAAAACGCTATTCTTGATATAGTACTCAGGTAGTTGAGTGAGAGTACTTGGTTGTGTAAGTGAAGACAGGGTGCAAAATCAACTTTTTATTTCCATGCCGAGGCATCTAAAGGTAGGTAGTTGAGTGAGAGTACTTGTTGTGTAAGTGAAGACGGTGCAAATCAACTTTTTATTTGCGTCGAGGCATCTTTTGGTTATGAATGTTCTTAAAAGAATCTTATTTGGCAGAAAATGAATGCTAGCTTCTGAACAAGCCCATAATTGTTGATAACTGGATTTTAATGCTAGCGTTAAAGAACTAGCCCAAAAATATGTGGGCTACATTTAAGAGATATTTAGGGTTGACTGATGATGCATGATTTATTATGATTGTACTTCATAGGAGCGAAATATTTTTGCACAACTTAGATTTTATGTAAGTTGGTTAATTAACGTTTGTACTTTGTTTGATTTTTCTTATCAATCAACATTTGCTTATCAAACAGTTCCAATAAAAAGCAAGACTTAAAAACATAAGAGCAATGGTAGTAGTTTTACATAGAGAAGTCGAAGAAAATGTAGGATTTTTCACGCCGTTTAACTATCCTTCATAGCTATTGATGATGTCAACCACATATTTTACCGACTTAGGAATTCCAACCTCATTACTTTCATATTAGTGTTCCATTAGCCAAGGAATTAATTGTTTCCTGAGATTCTTGAAGCGCCCTCTAAAATTCATCATCCTTTTTATCTTTTCTTCGATGTTGCACATGTTGTTGAGTTTTGTACCGTTGAAAATTCGTATGGTTTTTATAAGGTCCTCATGAGTTGCAGAGAACCTATAAAATCCAGGCACGATCCTATTTATAGTTGAGTAGTACACACCCCACGCCATACCAAAAAATATACAACATTTTCACTAGGCTTTGGGGGAAGTTTGCCTCTTCCTTTTGTGTTGCTTCATTACATCTAATGACATCTCGCTTTTCCGTAATCGAAATATCTATGTTCGATTGATAAACTTTAACCTAAATTGTGCTTTTCTACACTACGATTAAACCTTCTATTCATTGCTCTATAATATCTAAGATCAATAGGATAAACCGAAAGATCTTTTATTATCCCCTTTATAGGCCTGTAATGAGATAAGCAAATGTTAATTGAGCAAGAAAAATCAAACCAAGTACAAACATTAATTGACTAACTTACATAAAATCTGGATGAGGTTGCGTAAATATTTCGCCTCCCGCGGAATCACAATTATAATAAACCATGCATCATCAATGTGCAGGAGTATTTGACCCGTAATCCGTGGATTTAACCGGGACCAACTGCTTATTTGGCGATGGATGTCCTGGACTGCTCACATAATGGGTTGATGCGATGGAATTTTGAAACTAACGATAACTAGACTGTCCGATGCAACCTTGAAACCGTTTGCACATCCATTTCCGTTAAATTAAGGGTATTTATATAGTTCTAGAAAATATTATGGATTATTTAGGAATTTAAGATGTTTGCTGTGGGGTGTTGTACATGACACTTTTATATTTGTATACATATATAAGATATCTAGGTTTTATAAGGAGTCATTTGTGTTAGGTTTATTTTCTTTACTATAAATTTTAACTAAAACAAATCCATTGGATTATCCGCATCCAATCCGTCCATCCGTGCATCCGTTGGATATGGATTGGATGTGGATGCCAAATTTGAAATCAGAAAGGCAATGGATCGATGCGATGAAGTTTAAAACTGGGTTCATACCTACCATGCCGACCCTAATCATCAATCAACCCTAAATATCTCTTAAATGTAGCGAACGTATTTATTAACCATAGCTCATTAAAAAAAGTGCTTAAACTAACCAAACAGATCTTTATAATCATTCTACATAGCCCAAAAAATTATATGTAATTATTAATGTTGATTTAAGGATTTAATGATTATTATAGTAATTTGGGCTATACTATATAATATTGATCTTAGATGTTATAGAGCAATGAATAGAAGGTTTAGTCGTAGAGTAGAAAAGCCTAAATTTCTGGTTAAAGTTTATCAATCGAACGTAGATATTTCAGTTACAAAAAGCAGATGCCATAAGATGCTTGACGAAGCAACACGAAAATGAAGAGGCAAACTACCCCCAAAGCTGGTGAAAATGTTGTGTATTTTTTTGGTATGGGGTAGGGTGCCCTACTCGACTATAAATAGGATCGTGCCTGGATTTTGTAGGTTCTCTGCAACTCATGAGGACCTTATAAAAGCCATACGAATTTTCAACGGTACAAAACTCAATAACATGGGTAACATCAAAGAAAAGATAAAGAGGATGTTGAATTTTAAATGGCGTCTCAACAATCTTGGGAAACAATTAATTCCTTGGCTGATGAAACACTTATATGAAAGCAGTAAGGTTGGAATTCCTAAGTCGGTAAAAGATGTGGTTGACATCATCAATAGCTATGAAGGATAGTTAATAGGCGTGAAAAATCCTACATTTTCTTCAACTTCTCTATGTAAAACTACTACCTTTACTCTTTTGTTTTTAAGTCTTGTTTTTTATTGGAATGTTTATCTTTTTGATAAGCAAATGTTAATTGATAAGAAAAATCAAACAAACTACGAACGTTAATTAACTAAACCTTAGTTAATGGAAATCTTGGAGAATGGTTAAAGGAAAAGAACAAAACCGTAGTTAATTCCATTTCGATTGATATTGTTATGGAATATCTTTAGGAGAACAATTACAATTTATACCCGATTAAAATGAACTCTCTTTATTTTTCATCTGTGACATTTTACTGGGCACAAATCAAAGGACTACTTCTTTCACCATGAACTTGTATTTGTGGCAGGTTTGGAAGCGGTTTACGCAGTTTGAGCAAACATACGGCGATCTGGCTAGTATTTAGAAGGTTTGCCTCCCTCTCATCCATTTTAGCCTAGCCCTAGGTTTTGGCGGTGACTACAATTTGTTGGTATCAATCCGCAGTGTTTTTTCATTCAATGTTCATGCATTGACCTTTTCAACTTGTTTTTGTCCAAACAATTCAGTTGTTCAACTGAGTGATGCAAAACCAAAGTAGTAATAAGTAATTTCAAAACTTGCATATTATTGGCACCAAATTGTTTACAGTGTTTGGCTGATTAAATTGATTTAAAGGCCTTAGTTATGTGTTCGGCTTTATGCAAGTCTCACCCACTTTTTATCGATCCAGGTAAATCGAAGGAGGAAAGAAGCTCTGTCTAGAACAGGTGAAGACGGATCCTCAGCATTCAAGAGTTCTTTGCATGATGTTGTGTCAAGGTACGGCTTTATGGATCTTAGGCCGTGCTCATCTAAAGACCTGATTATTTGGCACGTCAAGAGATACGTTATTGGCTTGCGTCTGGTAAATAAATGCTCTTGCTGATTGATGTTATATATTTTCTATAAAACAGCGGAAGCTATTAAAAAAATTGGTTTACTCATTATATATTCTGTGCAGTTTTTGTCCTTTACCTGTCTTGTTTGTTTTGGTTAGATTCATTTCTATGGTTCTCTCAAGGGCCCAACGCTGAAAAAGGTTGATTAACCCTTTGCAGTGGCTTGTGAAAACATAAATGGAGTTGGTTCTCTAGCCTAGGTACCAGCATCTCCCTTGCCTTCCACAGTATCACATGCGTTACTGGTTAGTATTTTATACATTTTATGCTCTTTTTAGGTGCAGAAAAGGGTTCCGCTGGACTCCTGAATATTGCATAAACATCTATTACATCTGCAAAAGTTATTTATCCAGATACTTCTCGGATGATTATTTATGACCCCAGGCAAAAACAAGGTACACAGCCAGATATTTACTTTCAGAATTATGGAAATGATTTAAACACGAGTGTAAAACCATTCATTATTGAGAATGCTGTCTCAAAGTTCAACGATAATTGGTTGAAGTGCTGAAAATCTATTAGTGATGTTTCATGTCAATGTTGGTATCTTCGTACCAATGTTGAAATAACTATACATTTGTCACCAAATCGTTGCTGTTATGTATCAAATATATTTATATATGGCCCGCCCGCCTAACAAGTTGTTGCATTTGAATATAGGTGCTGCATAACTTCCTAACACTACAGTACCTGGACTGCCAGTTGCTTCGAACTCGGTAATACCTGCTCCTGCCCCCCTTTAGCTGGTGGTGGTGGGACTGGAACAACAAAAGCACTCCGATGAAAGTTTGAAAGTGCTTCCTCCGGCTTTGTAGCATTTGTAACACACTTGCCTCTGTTGATGGGTACTGCTTAAGCATCTTCGTTTTCCATTCATTAAATATGGTTATTTACTCCGATGCATTTGAAGATTTTCTATACTGTGCCTGCCTTTAGGTATTGTTTAAATCCATCTAAGAATGAATCTCTAGAAATCTCGGAGTATGTTGCTGTTTTTGGAAGTTGTGCTTTTAGCTCTAGTGTTCTAAGGATCTATTTGACCCCATATTTTAAGGGATATGACAATGCTAATGCGATCCCTCAATCAGGCCGTAACGTAAAACCCATGACTCGTACTGTTGCATGTGTTGAAGTTATTTAAAATCAAAGAAGACTTGATGATATAATAGATAAAAGGGAGATGTTTCACATGTTTTTTATATTGCTATCTACCTATTATCGATATTACTGCAGAGTAATGTTGCTCTTGTACAGACAGGTAAATTAGGAAATCCTCATCAGCTCCCGCTCCTAGCACGAGTGATCTTTCTGGTGCAAACAAGTCGCGCCCCAACCCAGGGGGCGTGCCTTCCAAATCAACTAGAGAAGTTCATTCAGGAGGAAAGAGAAAAGACATGACAGTATGTGTTGTTCTCTTGCATCCTTTTACTTTGTTAGCTTATTGTGCAGCATTGGAATTATTAATTTGGAGTAGGAAAAAAAGTGAAGTGATACCTAATGAGGCTAAGCTGCTTGGTTCTTCAAAAACAGCAGCTTAGAAAAGGAAGATAATTTAAAAATAATGGTGATGTGCTCCATGCAGTTAGAATCATACCACAGTTAGTAGTTTAAAACTTGTTTTTATTTTTCTCCTCTTTTTAATGCCTATTTTTGTTTTTGTTGCCATGGAGCACAATCCTCTGGCTGTCAATGATGTCAGGATTAAGACAAGTCGCTCAAATTTTTCAGGTTTAATTGCTTGTTTATGACAATTAAGAGCTTTGCATCATTATTATTTTCAGGGCAACAAGAAGAGAGGAGAGGATGAGACCTTAACCCAAAGTTAAGGGATCTTTTCAAGATTAGACAAATGCAGAAAGCTCGACGAGGAACCACTTCACGAACTGGATCGGCATCTGGCGCTGGAAGTGTGTTCTCAGGAGAGCTGTTGGGAAGTACTGAGTGATTGATGTAACTTAAATTGGACACTTTTGACATTCTTAATGTAATCTTCTTGTGTATGCTTTGTAAATGTAGTATAAGTATGCTCTGTAATTCGTATTCAACCTAAGCAATATAATGCAGGAGTGGCAAGCCTGCCAGAATTACATAAAATGGCAATATCCGGCTACATCATTAGGATTCTAATAGACCCACATTTACTTCCAAGGTTTTGCTCAAACTGAATGACGTCTTATGCCTTTTTCCTTAACGTTTTTGGGTGTGCGTCACAATTGAACTCTTACTTGGTTTTTGTCGACAGTTGCCGCAGTATATGCAATATAACCTGGAATTGTAACTGTCTGGTATGTAAATTCGATCCAGTTATTGGTAGTCTACTAAGAGCAAAGGCTATGGGTAGTGTCACTCTTTCATACGAAGGAGTGAACTACCATTTTGCTCTAATTAGTGGCTGTTATGGGTAGTTTTTACCCCCACTTCCACCCCCAACATGTTCATGCACTCGTTCATATGAACGAGTGGTTGGTAGTTTAACATTAGATGGGGGATTGTCTCCCGTTTGAGAAAATAGTTCAAACGGACAAACTCCTCTGTATCAAAAAAATTGGGTCTGTCCCCTGTTTATATTGTTTTTAAACTGTCTCGCGAGGGACCGTCTCCTGTGAATGTTTAAATTCAGTTTTTTGAATACTCCATCCGTCTCTAAAAGATAAGGAAGTTTGATTTTCACAAATATTAAGAAAACCAATCATTATAGCCACTTTTTCACGCTTTTTTTAATCTATCCTATTCCCACTCATTTGTTATATTTAGATAGGTTTACTTTTAATATTAAGAGAGAAAAGAGAGAGCAGGCTTTCGCCTCTAGCTGACATACTAAGAAAAATCATAACATTTCCGACTTTCCACATACGTTTTAAACAAGCCTATTTTTTTGACATACCCAAAAGGAAACTCGCCATATTTTGTAGGATTTAGAGGAAAGATAAGTTTTCCTCCCACTATTATTTTATTACTAAATTTTGAAACTTTTTGTATTAACTGTGGACCGTCCCCCGTTTTACTTCAAATTCTTTTTCTCACGCGAGAACGTCTCCCGTGTAGTGCTCTATTTCGTTTTTGCCCATAATGGGTTCACTCGTTCATTTGAGCGAGGAGTCCTTCATATCAAAGAGTTAGTCTCCAAATGGAGACTACCCATAGCCGTTGCTCTAAACATGCCAAGAAAAGCGAAGAGGGAAGGATTTCACTGATGTACATTTCATTTTGTAGGGAGAAAAATAATGATATCATCTCCAGAAAGTTAAAAACTCCAAAATAGAAGTGAGAAGTCTTAATTTAACTTAGATGCCCAACATAAGTGCATAAAAACGGAACCGAAACACAAAATGCATCACTTGGAGAAAACTCACCAACTGACTACAGAACCTACGCAGACCTTAGCATTAGATTACCGACACGATTAAACCCCGCAAGATTTTGATCAACCAAAATGAAAAAGAAAGACAACAATCTTAAACGAGAGATAACATCATTTTGTTCTCTTTTTCTTGTTTTCACCATCAGAGATCTTACTTGGCCTTTTCCTTGAGTTAGCAACATCCTTAGTATCTAGAGAAGCTTCCAGTAACTAATTAAGCTTCAAAATCTATTTCTTCAGATGGTGTAACTTTAGATTTTCATGGATACTGGCAGACCCACTGACTGAACTCTCCACAAATTTGACTGCTAAACATGTTCATCAACCAATGGTTTCTCAACTAAGTTTTCTGATACAACTGCTTGTTTACTGTGCAGTTGGTTCTCGGCATCAATCTCTTTCACTGACTCTCCAATGGGGCCATGCAAAGAATGGAAAGCAAGAACTTGTTCAGAAGCTTCTCCCACGTCATCATTTTCTTCTCCCCAACAACATCCACATAAAAAGACCACGGTTCCTTGGTTTCCTTAAATAAATTTTTCGCATGGAGTTTGATAGGTGGTAAAAACATTTTTTACGCTTAACCTACAAAAAAATCATTTCCATAAAAATTGTAGGGTCTAAAACAATTATGCACTAATCATAGATTACGCATACCTTGATTACATTAAGGTCTATCTTGCCATGCATTGGAAACCAATCAAGATGATCGGACGATATCTTCTCTGCATAACCAAACCATAATGATGATGCTATTAATGTATGAGTAGTGGGTATCTTTAAACAAAAATCCGAGTCATTTGAAAATCTGATTTCAACTGAATTATGTGCAAGCTCAGAATTTGTAAAGTAAAATAGCATCTCAGTAACAAGGACGTGATAATTTGTGCAAAATAAGTTACAGAATACAAAAGTGGCAAAGTAAAAATCCCAAATTTTTAATGGGAATTGTAGGAATGGAATATCGCACATATAACGAGTATGTGAAAGGAAGACTATCTAATGCCGAGGACTATCGCACATAGTATAATCAACGTGACGTACTGGATGATGCGTCGCAAAGTCACGAGTATAGTGTAATCCATTTGCTGGCATAAATTATGCGAGAATGAGTGAGTGTATATGAGCGAATGTAAAGACAAATGATTCCGAAAATAGTGGATCTCTTACACTGCCATCCACTACGTATAACCCTATATAAGGGGAAAGAGTTATCATACAAAAATTTCTTAATGTATGTTAGACAAGAAATTAGGAGAGAAAGTTTGTTTGAAAGCGAATATAAAGTCATTTAGAATATCTTGTAACCGATATAGAATTTGAATAATAATAATAAAGAATTCTATTATGATCACTTAAAATCTTGTCTAAGTACGTTGGGATGTGGTTGTAGGATTTCCCGTAACTACATTTTTTAAGTTTAGAAAATGCCTTGGGTGATAAATCCCATAGTGAGTTTACCAAATCTTGAAAACGTAGATCTAAAATTGTGAAACAATCTTTAATTCTTTTACAATATAGAAACCAAGATGGTGAGACTTGGATCTACTGTTGAGCAAGGAACAACAACTAGAAGGAGTAATAGAATTGTTGAAAGAAGTTGCAGTACAAAACCGAGTAAACAAGAAGAAAGAATAAGAGAAAATCAACTACTTGGACCTCAAAGATGAGCAAGAGCAGAACAATGATATTGATTATGATAGAGTGAGTATTCATACTACACAAACAAATTCTATCAAGAAGAGCAACAAAGGACTCGAGAATGAGAGATTAATTGAAGAAAAACGAAGAATATGACAATCAAGAACTCAGTAAAGATTACTAATAAGGAGCGACAAGAAGAAGAACGTGCGAATTTGGGTAAGTCGTAATGATGATTTAAGAGAAGAGAATCTTAGATTGCAAGAACAAACAGGTCAAGAAGCACCACACGATCAAGGTCAAGACTGCAGAGTTCATCAAAACAAATTCGCCGACGAGAAAATGCTAGCGAAGACAACACATGGAAACCATCGAAGAAAACCCGCAAGTAGATGACAATTTACAAGACCAATTGTGGAGAGACGACGTGTAGCTCAAAACGGGAACTAACCGATATGAACATCCGCGTGAACTTCTTGGCCGCACACATCAAAATTTTGAAAGAGAAGAAGAGGACCAAAGGCAAGCACATGATATTACATGGAAGAGAAATGTTGAGAGAAGAATGCAAAGCAAGTGAAAGGGAAATTACATCTGAGAGAGATGAAAGAGATAGACAAAGAAGAAGAGAAGAAATTGAAGAGAGAGACTTACAAGAAATATTGCGTCAAAATAATCATGATAATCGAGTAAGGCAGCGCGAACGTTATCGCATGGATAATACAAAACAAGGAAGGACTACACCACAAGAAACAAATGTTAAGACATCGACATGATCGTACGATGCGTAGGAAAGATATAATAGAGCACATATTGATGTGAACACTGAAAAGGCGTAGGAGAAGAAGAGAAAAGTCAAGAACCGAGATACAAGAGGCAAAAGACACCGTAATAATCATGAAAATAAAGACAAGGCCAAGCGAGATTAAAAGACCTATCCGAGAGATTTAGATCCAACTTAAGTGAAGAAATTTTAAAGAAATGGCGAAAATAAGAGAAATGATAATCACAAAAGAAATAGTGGAAGGAGACAACTAGAAGAAGCAGCTGGAGGAAGTCGGGAAAACTCCCTTACAAGGCAAATTCAAATGACAGGATACCACCCAAGTGCAATTTACGTTGTTCACTAGCATATTTGATGGGAGCGCATGTGCCGTACAACACGTGAAAGCTTACACTCGATCATTATTACAATGGGAAAAGAATGATGCAGTGATGTGTAAATATTTTGCTGCGAGCCTAGCAGGGAAGCTCAAATGCTTGAAGGGATACCAATAGAAACCATCGCATCATTTTCATCATTTACATGTCTTTTAGGACAATACATCAAGAATAATATGTCAAGACCATGAATTGAAACGACATTCGGACTTTGCGAGTAAATGAGAGTTTGCGTCATCTAACAACCCGCCGGGAGGAACATGTGTAATGAAATGGCAAGACGAGTAGATGAGCGATACCTTATTCTCGGCATTTGTCAATGCTCTTTCCGCGCATTTTATATACACAAATTTTCGAATAAAGGGATAATAACAATGTCGAGTTTGCCGAATTCCAAGAGGAATATATAGCATTGGAAGAGAAACAAAGAGATATGGAGTCCTATCCAGTGGCGGTACCTAATGCAAAGAGAGGAAATGCAAGTTTACTCCCAAGAATGGCAAATGTTGTTGCGAGTGCCTCGCAGGGGAATCAAGGAAAGAACATTATAGAGAGGGAACAAAAGTTAACAGCCATGGGTAGTGCAGATCAAGAAGAATTTGAAAAGTAATATAAAGAAAAACAACTTCAAAATCACGGAGGTAATAATAAGATTCAGAGAATATAATCCACCGTATGCCTGGGGTCAAGAACTATATCATAATAAGAGGCAAGGAACTGAAGGATAGTATGGGAACAACATAAATTTTCCAAAGTTGAACACTACAGTAGATAAAGTATGGGAAGCTGCCATCCTAATGGAAGAAATTCCTGAACCACATAATGTAAGAGATGAGCCACCACCAGGAAGGAGGAGTAAAGAATTTTGTGTATATCATCGCTTTCATGGTCACAAAATAAACAATTGCAGAAATGCGAGGAAAATCATATTGCGAATGATAGAACAAGGGAAGTTGGATCATTTCTTAGCACAACAACCAAATAATTTAACACCACCACCACCGAGAGGAAACACATATGGAACGGAGAAAGGAAAGAATACATATGTAATTGAACTAGGTGCGAAGGCAAAAAACTTATATTGCAATTCAATTATATATTCATTCAAAAACATAGAAGACTTCCATGACAATATCTTGAGTAGGGTGTATGAGAGAGATGCCGATGGAATGGAAATTCTCAACCTTTTAGAAAGTGTCACCATTAAAGACCGGGCAAAAAGATTATTTCCCATTCAAAGGCGGAAGAAACATCGAGGAGGGAATCGCACAATGTCCATTAGTAGTGAGATTAGGAATTAATCAAACCAAAAGTGAGGATTTACTAAGAAGATTTAAGCAAATACATGTGCAATAAATAGAATACTTATAGATCCTGAAGTTCTGCAGGATATTCTTTTTTCTATCATACATACAAAATTATGGGTGGAAGGATGACGAATTAATTCCTTCAACATACAAAAATTTATGGCTTCAATGGAACTTAACAAGCCAAAGGAGGTGACAATGAGGATTCTTCTTCAAAATTTACCAACGAAAATTCGTATTCCTGTCAATGGATGTTGAATCACCTTATAATGCTCTAATTGGAAGGCCATGGTTGCATAGTATCTAGGAGTAGCTTCACATTTCACCAAAGGCATAAAATTTCCTTTACCTCAAGGTATTGGCATAATAAGAGGAGATACAGCTTGAAAGTAGAAGTTGTCAAGAGATCGATATTGATAAGTGCTGCAAGAAGAGAAGGTAAATCGAAGAAATTAAAAAAAGCATGTCACAGAGAGTCAAAAGCCGAGAGATTGGCTGTGACGAAGTGCATGTGGAGTGATTTATAAGCAGATACCGGAAAGTGTAACCCTTCTTAAATAGTGATTTGAGCCAGAGATATCACTTACTCATGCAGAAAGAGAGAATACGTGAGGTACGAGAGTCATGTTCTTGCGCAGAAGAGATTGAAGAAGCTATGCGAAATAATGTTCTGAAAGCATCTCACGAAGATCAAGGAAATGAAAAAGAGAAAGGGACAAATGAGTAATATGGAGAATGGAATGAAATTAATAAGAAATTTATGTACTAGAGTTTTATAAACTCAAACATTGAGAATGGAATGACAAATTCTAATTTCCTTTATAATAAGACCTTAATAAAAGGCACCAGAAATGAGAATTTTAATTAGATAGACTAGGAATCCGAATGTGGCGTGCAACCTAGTTCGCATACATGCAAGAGGCAAAAAGTAAGACCTATCGCACGTCATAATTGGAGATAACCTAGAAAGCATGACTCAAGGAAAGCTACACCGACCCTGGAACTTGAGTCATGGAGATTTGGGGTGAGAAAAAACGAAAAAGCCCATCCAGGAGAGGTGCCTTAAATTTTCAGTCTAAGTTCACAATCTTAGATTGGAAGACCAAGGTGAGAAAGTCTCTCATAAGGAGTGCAAAAACTCGATCAAGGCGCCGAGGTACACGGTTGAGTCAAGAGTGCAGGGGGCGTTGGAGCCTACCTTACCATTCTTGACAAGTCCCGACTTATGATGCACTCCGGTCCGAAGATGCCCCACTTAGGTGCGGTCTCGTAACCATAAACCTAATCGGTGGAGGGATAAAAGATCGCAGAAATCAACCGGTTGTTGTATTACTAGGACGGGAGGAGCCAACCTTAACCTAAGTAGAGGTAAGCTTCCTTGAAGGGGCAAACCGAGTGGGGAAGATAAGGACGACACCCTCGATTAGGATCCGAATTGTGTCAAAAGACGTAAATGTCACTAGGCTTTTACTCACGGGAGTATTAAGACTTGTAATATTTATGCAATTAAAAACTCGAAGAGGTAATAATACAAGAAAAGATAAGACAGAGATCAATGGGTCGATACATTACGATTGTAAAGACCGCTCGCGATCTCATGCACGAAAATAAAAGACAAATTAAGGCAAGATAAGACCTTTACATAGGAAGGAAAAATAAGACCTCATGAGAAAAATAAAATTTAATAACTAATTTTGTTTTGCAGGAATTTAAATAGGAAAAAGGGTATTACGAATTCGTTCGCACCAGACACATCGAACAATTTAAAATAATATTAATTATACTATCAAAATGAGTCAACTAACAGAGGCAAGGATGGGAATGCAAAAGGAATGTTACTTGCCCCATTTGATAGTTTTATATACATGCGAAAAAGAAAGATATTTTGGATACGAATTCGAGCGAAGGGAAGTTTATATTAAAAAAACTAAAGATTAATACTTAAAAGGTGCATATTTTCAAGATTACAGACAAGTGAAAATGATTAATCTTCATTTCCTTCAAGCTGCTCAACCTCGCACTCGCTTACCTTTCTTCGATTTTTCATTTTCTCCATCACTATCCGAAATGTCGGGAATAGGTTCATTGTTAGGAATCTCCGAAAACTTATACTTTGAGAGAGGAATGTTATTCTCAATGCAGACTTTTCTAACAGCAGCTTCACGAGCACGATTAGCGTCATTACTATTATTTGAAACCATAGTGACGAAATTCTTCTTCAATTGCTGATACTTGGAGTTGCGAGTAGATAACTCTTTTTCTTCAGAAGATAAGCGAGTCTTTAATTCTTCAATTTCTTGAAGATAATCCTTCTCCTTCTATGCGAAATATGAATAAGCAAGTTAGGAGGAAAGAAGATGTTATTCTCAAGGAAAAGACAAGTATTATAAGAGCAACGTATGACCTTCATAATTGGAAACAATGTCCTTAACCAGTGCAGAATGTTCAGTTTAAGGCTCACGTTTATATCTAAATTCTTCCTAGCGTCGTTCATAACCCTAGCAGCCCAAATAAATTAAGCTTCACTTTCTATGAGAAGTTGAGAAAGAATTAAATTTCTCTCCTCAATGAGTACATTCTTTTCGCTCAATGTCGAATCATGTCTCTTCGAACTTCAATAATAGATTCTTGAATTTTTCTAGTGCTTTAGCACCTTAAGAGCAACCTCATCTTTATCACTAATAAGTTTATTCTTCTTTGTCTCCAAGATATGAATTGTTTCTTTACTCTCCCGAAGACTGGCGCTTAAAGTTGTTAATTGTATTCAATGAGCTTCTATGGTCTTTTCTAAGAGCAAGATATTTCAGCCGTAACTCTTCCAAACTCGGACTCTCAAATCCTTGGCAGAGTAATTATTTAAAGAAGAGTTAAGATGTTCTAAAAGAATTTCTTCATCGTGGAGATTGGATCGCCTCTCATCTGAAAAGTTATAAATGTCTGTGAATATACCAAAATAAGAGGTGCGAATTATCGCATAGGAATAGAAGAATGGGAATGTAAAGATTATGTACCAATGAGTTCATCATTTCTTTCTCGGGCTCTGAGAATCGCTCCGGAGGTGGGTTTGAGTTTTCGGTTTAAGTCCAGTGTTTTCTGCTTCTAGCTTAAGAAGTTTCCTCCGATAATGCAGAAGAGATTACATAAGACAAACAGGCTCCACAGAACACAAAGGAGATATGTAGCAAAAGAGTAAGATAATACTAAAGAAAAGACAAGAACAAAGTAGCAAATATTACCAAGGAACTAATTGTATATTAGAGATTTGGATTTATCGCAGAGACGAATCGGAAAAGGGATCATCAAAGTAGTGGGCATCGCAGATCTTGAGACCATTTTAAAGGCACAATTTATTTCCTCATTATTAACAAAATTTCTGCCAAAAGATCCTCAAATAAAAGATTAGATAACTCTTTTCGAGAGAGGAACCGATGAATCTTCGTGATATCACATCACTACACTCCGAATCGAGGTAGAATCGTATCTTTACGTTTTATAAAGGTCATCCGTTGAAGAAGTCGTTTTTGGATGAAGATTTAGACGCGTTTCTTAGAAGAGCAATT